>JAMKCH010043253.1:0-12043 GCA_023653785.1 Ophioderma brevispina
TTTTTTTGCATATAACGTTCTGGCAGACACCCATCAAGTCTTGGGGATGAACTACTGGAGATACATTAAACATACTGTTGGACCCTTGACCCTAGATTGTCCAGACTGCTTCCAAGTCCTAGCCATACAATTGTTTCAATCAAAACGTATATGTTTGGGTTTGACTGAAATGCAGATAGATTGTCCCCTAAAGCTTTATTCTCAGATACAGCAATAAAACCTTGCAAGCTGGGGACAAAATGGATAACGAGCGCGAAGCGAAGCTCTTATAGACAAAGCTATGTACTATGACATCTATTGACATCTATAGTCTGACAGGTTAAAAAAATACGACCCCAGTTGATCCCCCTTTTCGATCTTACCATTAACTCCTACTGAGATAAAAATCGACGGGAACTTGACCAAAATACTGAACTTTAATTGTAGTCCGATATTCACACAGAAATATGGTTTTAATTGCTCAATTCTGTTGGAATTTTTGTTTTCTCGCAAATTTATTTTTTTTATGTTACTTGTTTTCTCATTAAACCTCTGATAATGTTGTGCTGAATTTTAAAATCATGCTTGGAATATTAAATACGCTAATATATGTTTCATAAATAATAAATAGATGGCGCCTTTTAAATTCATAATTTTATATTTGTTTGATGTTTTAAAAAGAATTCCTAATTTTAGACGTTGTCATGGGTTTAACACGTAAGCGAGGATTACGGCAAACAAACATTTTTTTTTACCAAAGCTGCATCAATAGAAAGAATTAATACGACTTAAACCAGGGGCGGACACGATCTTCTGTATTGGCATTTGGGATTTTCCAAACGGTAATTTATGGAATTCTTGCATGCATTTTGGCAAATATGACAGTCTGAGCGCTCGCTTCTACGGTTCTACCTGCATCATAATTATTGCTGGGTTTTTTTTCTCAGTTGTGTCTGATGTGCCATGCAACCAATACTGAATGTCTGCAGTATGAGAGTGTCTAGTGCAATAGCCCCTGCTAGCCATGCAAACATTGAACTTAGTCACAGAGGATGAGAGTAGCCATTCTGCCATTGTAGAGGTAAGACTCTGACTTGTTACTGGGCGTGGAAATTTATTCCATTTAAAACCCACAAGAATGTTCACAGCAAACAATCTTAACGTCACACAAATTAGAAGTTTCCCCATGGCACTGTAGATAAAAAATTTATTTTCCTAATTACGTAAAACCGCAGTCTTTATACTATATTGTATTTCCTTTGAGTTATTTTTTTTTACAGAGTGATCGAAGTGCCCTTCCCAAACTTCTTAGTCTTACATTGTACATGATGAACAGTAAGTGCTTTATTCTTGATATTTGTCCGCGAAAGTTGTGTTTAGAATTTGTAAGGAATAGTCAAAAAGTAGATTATTTGTATTTGGCATGTTCAAATGTCTGGCTGCACAGATATATAAATTAAGAAGGATTGACAGACTTGATCTAATCTAAAGAGCTTACTCACAGGATGGTCTTTTTTTTGCCATGTCTGTATTTGAAGGCTGCCCATTTAAGCATCTCTGTACATGTTGTTGCACAGTGCAAACACTTCAAGAAGACCCAAACATATAAGAAAAATTATCAACATTTTTTTTAAAAAGGTTTTTAAAACACTTTTTTGTAGGTAGTAATAATTAAAATACCCCAAAAGTGGTCGTCTGTGCGGTGTGTCGGACTGCGTCTTACTTTCCATAGACCGAGGGGTGGCATGTTCTGAACTTGGTGTTGTGTGCCGCCTTTGACTGAATTGGTGGTCATTCAAGGTCAAAAGTAGGTTAAATGGGGTAAACTATGTGTAATGGACATGAACTTGGTGGGTTCGATTGTTTGTTGCCGGGTCATTCCAAGCCATTGATCGCGAAACCCAGGAGATTGCGAAACCCCGTGGACCGCCTATTTTTATAATAATGTATAATAATTTTAACATTTGCAATGCACCTTTTACGGCAAGTACAAGCGCAGGAACCAACGCCGAGACGAGAACAACACAATTATCTGTTAATGGACTAAAATTATCATGTGAATGGACTAAAATTATCATGTGAATTTACTAAAGTCATCTGTGAATTGGCTAAAATTATGTAAATGACTAAAATTATCATGGGAATGAACTAAAATTATCATGTTAATGTACTAAATTATCAGGTAAATGGACTAAAATTATCATTAAATGGACTACAATTTTCATGTGACTGGACTAAAATATGTGATGGAAAAAATGATCATGTGGGGGGGAAATGGAACCACCTAACATATGAAAATGGTCTAAACTTATTGAAGACTAAAATTCTCATGTGAATGGACTAAAATTATCATTGTGGAATGGATAAATGGATGTTAAATGGGCTAAATTATGTAATGGACTAAAATTTATCATCTAAATGGACTCAAATTATGCCAATGGACTGAAATTATCATGTGAATGGACTAAACTTATTTAAATGGACCTAAACTTATGTGAATTGACTAAAATTATGAGAATGGACTAAAATTAGGTTAATTGACTAAACTTATGCGAATGGACTAAAGTTATCATTTGAATGGACTACATTTAGGTGGACCAAAAAAAAAAGTTACATGTACAGGTATTTTTGATACATATGGCAGTAGGGATTACTGAAGACACTAGCTAGCTTTCTATGGAACAGAGTTGGGCATAGACACGGATATACAGTAAGACAGGGTTTGCTAGATTTTGGTAGTAATTAAGATACTCTATGTGCATGGTATATACGGTATTTTAAAGAGTATGATCAGAAATTTTTACTGCAGAATACCCCGGGTTCCAACCACCATTTGGTGGTTTTAAGAAGTATTGTTTTTTTCCAGCTCATTGGGGAAGAATATTATAATTTTAAGTACTGTCTGGCAATTGCACACAGTTATTATAGTACCCCGGGGGGTGGGGGCACTGACATTGGAAAGAGGTACGGTTATGTGTGGCCGTCAGACTCCCCAGTTGAAGCATACTTCAGTCTTAAGGTCCCTTTTCAGAAAATTTTGGCCTCAGCAGCGAATTTTAGCCAAATTTCAGCTCCGCAAGCCGCAAATTTCTCAAATTCGTTACCAAGCCCCTACTTTCCGGAGACAAATCAGTTCCCAAGCCCCCGAGTTCGAAATCGGGCCGCATATCCCTACCTGAACAAAATTTGAGTGCCCCCCCCCCGGTATAGTACGGTCAAACATCACCTACAAGAATCAAAATTTCCAATATCCAATCAAATTATGGAGGGCGAGACGGTCCTAGCACTGAACTGTTTGCAGATTATAAGATTGATCGAGCATGCCTGGTTCGAACCCCACAAGAGTCTGGTTTCTTGGTCATACTCGATAGTTCCTATAAGTCAGAAATTGTATTGTGTGATTATGGAATTTCCTCCTTGCCTCCCACCAGTGACCCATTGTTTAAAATGTGTAGTTCTATGCAATGGGGGTCCCGGCACCTCAGTTTGGAGAGTCATGAAAAGCTGATTGGTTCCGGTGTAGATCAGAGGCGTCATGTAAAAAGTTGTGACTTTATCCAAAAGATAGGGAAACATCCTGGGTTGCTACATGCACACCTTTACCTAGGTACCAGGGTCTTTCGAACCCGCACTAGGGGTAGGGATCCGACAAAGTAGGTTGTTGTTTGATGATGATGATGATGGATGATGATGATGATGAGGATTGATTTGCTTGATGCATATGGATGATGATGATGATGATGGATTGATGATGTGATGATGATGATATACACAGTGGTTCATAAGAAAAGAACTCTTCAGGTCAACCTCTCTAATGCTAATTCTCTGTAAATTTTCTTTGTCCACATATGATACTTCCCTTACCACTCATTTGGCCTTAAAATATGATGTTTTCAGTGAGATAAAAAGCTAAAAAAAATTAGGATCGGTAATTTTGAAAATTAAGGTTGGTAATTTTGGGTGCTCTTCAAACCAGTTATTCCCCCCCCCCCCAAAACAAAATCATAATGTAAGTCAGATGTGCCAGTTAATCTTTCCAGTAGTAGTTTGGAGCTTGAATGACATGATGGCAAATCTACGGGTGAGAAAAACAAAACTTGACCCTGATTGTGTCAGCCATTTTGAATTTTTAACAGTAACCATAGATCTTAACTCATCTGAAAGCCTAGTTCATTATTTTTTTTTTCTTTAATTTATTGCAAAAATTATCACATCGGTTAGGTATAAACCGAGGTACAGTCGTTTGAATCAAGCAGTCGGTTTTGCACCCTGTCCACGGATTCACAGTAGGGGGCATTACCCTTCATTTTTTTGTTGAGAAAGAATTTGAGTTTTTTTTAATTTCTGAATTCTCACTACTTTAAGTCTATTTAATTGTATTGGTGAAAATCGGACATCCGTTCCGATGCTACAGTTGATCAAAGTGCTTTGTACCACGCAAGTAAATACATTTCTTATTTTCTTATGTTTTTCAAAGCAGCTGTATTATTTATTTATTGTTTTTCAAGCAGTGCTATTTAAGAAATGCAAAATTAAATTAATTTGAGCTTAAATTATGTTGATGATTTCCTGATATTTTAGTATTATAATTTAGAACTTAATTAATGTAAAAATAATAAATTGACATTTTCAAATTCAAAAACGGCATAACATTTTAATAAAAAATTAAATTATGTGTGTCTAGACTTAATTCCCTATATTTTTTTTGCAAATTTCGGCAACTTGGAAATTTGCCCCCAAAAAAAATTTTGGCACTTCTGAATGTGTATGACCACCAAACATTGGCACAAATTTGGTTTTATAATGGCTCTGCAACTTAATGGGAGGGATTTTTGTTATCTGTCTTTTGTTCTATTAAGCCTTCAAAGTCATCCAGCAAGAAAAAAAAACTTAATTTTTCAAGAAAGATGTTGCCTGGCAAACACACGGATATGAGTATCGAAATTTACAAATACATAAATAATTTTCTGAAAAAACCCAGTCAATATTCTTTGTAATGATATATAACAAGCCATACTTCCAACTTCCAACTACTTCTACCCTGCTTTTCAAAATAACAACCTCAAATTAAAAAAAGGGTAGATGCCCCCCCTTAAAATGAATGACTCGCGAAGCAAATCAGTGTCCCGGGCTATTTATTGACTGCATAAACTTGACGCTATTTTTAAACCCACAAAATTCAGTCACAATTTACCGTTGATGACCTCTATTTTTCTACGTCCTCATCACTCATTAAAACAAAACTATACCGGTATTTGAAAAATAAATTAACTTGATACATGTATCAGTTTCTAGAGGAGTTTGAATGAATCATAACCATATGAAGGAACAGACATGGTAAACCTTTTGAGGTTTAAAGTATTGTCTATATTTGTAACTAAAATATTCCACTCTTGAAAAAAGTGTTTCAATAAAAACTTAATCATTATCATTGATTGATTTGCTTTTTCCACTTTTAAGATATCACTCACTTTTATTTGAGTTGACATAAACAGGGACATAATCCCTTTATCCCATGATTTTTGGGGAGGCATTTGCTTAGTTGGTTGCGTGCATTCAAATGGGAATCCGTGGATAGGGGTACAAAGCGACTACTTGATTCAAAGACTGTAGCTCCGCCTATACTTATCCGATTGGAATGAATCTTTGCAGCAATTAAAGATAATGAAACTATCTTCCAGTATACCACATTTTGTAGATTTAAATACCTCCTTTTCTCCATCCAAGTTCCCCACTTACCCACTAAACCGGCTCAAACCTTGAATATTCGATGCAAAACCAAGGAAAATCTAATGAGAAAAATGGGAAAATGTGGCAAAAAATTATTGTTATCTTGACTCAAAATTTTGCCTCTGTAATGGTTTTTTGCACTTTGAAATTGGATATTAACATCTGTGATAATTTTTTGTCCTATTAATTTTCTCAATTCCTGGCTTTTCAGGAGGATTTCTCTTCAAAGTCGCTGCGTCTTGTGAAAGGCTACGCAATCGTCCCAAAAACATCCATGTGTGTTCCACGCACCTGCCTGATTGCTACCCTTGCTACAATGGGACCAAGATCAGGTACTCAAGATACAACTAGAATTGTTTGGTTCTTGGCTTCAAACTTGACCTTACATACCTTTTGACGTGGCATGTGACCTTGACCCTGGCATTGACCTTTGACCTTGCCATGTGAACCTTGAGCTTGGCATGTGATCTTTTGACCTGGGGCATTTCACCTTTGACTCATCATGTGACTTTTGACCTTGGCATTTGACTTTTGACCTCAGCATGTGAACCTTTTACCTCATCAAGAATGAGGAATCCACAATGTTTGCACCTATGACTTCCAGTTAACTTCAACTTTTCAAATGGAGGTCAATTTTTAACATTTTCAGCTTACAACTGACCTCACATGAACCTTTGACCTTAGCACTGACCTTTAACCTCATCACAAATGAGGATTCCCATGTTGCACCTATGACCTCAAGTTTGGGATAAAATTGGATTCATTGATTCAGTCCAATACTCAAATTTATGGGTCAAGCCATGAGTTGAGACAAAATATTTGGCGAGAGACGAAGTTTCGATCCCCAATATTTTTCAACTCATGGCGAGACAATAAATTGGCATTGGACTAAAAAAGAGCCATTTTATCATTATTATGTTTTGAGAATCTGTGTCCTATATAACTATACACATTTCATTTTAAAAGTAGGTACATTGTACAGGACCAGAATTTATAAGCTGATAGAAGATGATGCATGAATATGCAGAGCAAAGAAATACCACTAGACACTATGAAACAGTGAGAAACAGCAAAAGCATGGAACCACCAATTGTGACCCACTAAAGACACCAGGACCATAAAACAACCAGGACCATCAAAGGCGTGGGACGCCAGGCCAGTCCTTCAAATAAAGACATCACACAACACCGGAACCAACCCAACCCTGGGAACCACCCAACCCCGGGAACCACCCACCTGGAAACCACTCCAACTCAGGGACCATCCACTCTGGGAACCATCCAACCTGGGACCATCCAACACTGGAACCATACACTGTGAACCATCCAAACACTGGGAACCACCCACACATAGACTCCCTACTGTGAACAGCAAATACTGGAGAACCACCCAACCATGGAAGAAGACTGAACTCACGACCACCCCACCACCAAAATGAACATCCTTAAATTGTATCAACCAATCATCGCATGTTCATAAATAATGAGTCCAGACGTGGTGAAAAAATGGGCACCCCAGGTTTTCTGCTGGCATTTGATGACCCAAACTCTCATTTTTATTGGTCTCCTACCATGTGTTAGTAAATGGACGGAAGCTTCCCTCAAAACAATAAGAATGGTTCCAATTGAGCTTAACCGGGTGACTATAAACTAAGACCTAAGACTTAAACCACTATAACACTAAGACGCCTGTACTAAAAACTACGACCCCCACTATAAAACTAAGACCCTGTAACTATAACACTAACCCCCACTATAAAACTAAGACCCTGTAACTATAACGAAGACCCCCCACTACAACTAAGACCCTGGTAACTATAACACTAAGACCCCCTATACAAACTAAGACCATGTAACTATAAAACTAATACCCCAATATAAAACTAAGACCCTGTACTCTAAACTAAGACCCTGCCCCGACCCCCCCACTTTAAAACTAGACCCCGCAACTTACAACTAAGCCCCCACTTATAAAACTAATACCCTCAACTATAAACTAAGACCCCCTCAACCTATAAAACTAAAGACCTATTATAAAACTATTTTATTATTTTTGATTTTGGAGTTCTCTTTAGAACTTGTGCAGTATCTCAGTACAGAAACAATTCATCATGAATTGTTCAAGTGGTGCCCATTCCCCTCTTATATTCATAATAAAACAGAAATCCTCTAGAGACCCCAAAGTGGTTGTTCCTCTCTTTATATTAGAATGAGTTAAATTAGCAAGTGAGGTAGTTACGAGATTTGAATATTTTTCTCACCATCAGATCTTATATAAGGCCCACATAGTCCCGTTGGGGGTGTTTTTGTTGTTGTTTGTTGTTTTTTTTTTTTTTTTGTGTGCAATTTTCTGACTTTACCATGACTTAACATAAGCATTTTATACCCTATAAAACTGTTCCAAGTTTTGAAAGCCAATTGACATAGAAAATGGACATTGGCTAAAATAATCATCTTTTTTTTTTTTTTTTTTTTTTAATTCTTTTATTTTTTTGTGATTTGTCTGTTTTACCGTAATGTTATTTTTACCTGAATTTGTGTTTTTTTTTGTATACAAAACCCTTAAATAGTATTTTTAAATTTTTTTTTGTTTGCGAAAACAATGTCATTATGAACAATTAGCCTCTGAGTATTTAGGCAGAAATTATCCAAAATCCAATATTGTAAAGTAAAAATCTCGACCAAAGGCTTTTTTATTAGATGCGCTAAGTATATTTCGGCCCTGTAAAATACCCATACGCCAAATTCACTCAATGTCACCGACCTCCCTGGCTTGAAAAACGGACATATCTCTAAAGTACAAGTATCACAACTCCAAAACGTGAGAAATGCATTAATTGGTGTCAAACCCTATGTATGTACAATCAGTAACCTTCAACCATGTAAAGAGACAAAAAAAAATCCTTGATACTTACTTTAGTAGATGGCCATTTTTTGCAAAATGTCCTTTACCTTTAGGTTATATTTGGTTCCATCTTGCCCTATGAGTAATATACAGGGCCCTTAATACCAAGTTGAAATATGGATTCCTTAGAACACCTAATGTTTACAACTTTTGGTCAGTTTTAAGAGCCTCTACTACAATAATGGGTAATTCGAGCCTTAGAACTTATTCCAAATTGACATAGATTTTTGGGTTATAACTAAGCAATGGATGGTCTTTTTTTAAAACAAATTTACCTATTCGGGCAATGAATTTGGCAAAGGTGTTGTGTACTGATCCATTCAACAGAAATCAAAATGAGTTTACATGAAAAAAACAAAACATGAAATTAAATCACTTTGCTATGGCAACCAGCCAATCACAGATGTGCTCCAGTAATTAAGTGCACCATTACCTGTTTTTTAGTGATCTAACCCAAACTTTTTTGAATTACTAGTCTTATAATCAGACAAGCATGGTAAACATTGCTAAATAGTAATGTGCATGAACTCCCCCTAGAGCCTACACTATAAACTTCTCTCACAAACTAAATAACCTTTTATAACTATCTACTTTTATAGGCCTACACTTTTTTACATTTCCACATCCATTAACAGACCTTAATTAGGCTTACATAATCATCTGATGTGAGAAAAAAATAGAATATAGCAATTAGTTCACTTGCTATAGGACGTTCAAATAGAATAGTCTAATTCCTCATAGACTTGGTTCTTCCAACGAAAAAGACACAAAAGAACAACAACAGTTTCAAAGATATGACTCTTCCATTCAATTACGTCTTGTAGTAATTGTCCGTACTTACGCACAGTAAATGACTAATATATCCGATTTTGTCCTTATTAGTGTGCCTCTGGCCTTATTATTTGCAGTTTGTTTAAGGTACCTGTACAAGCGTGTTACAAAATACATGAACAAATCGATTTTTGATTATTTTTTTTTTATTTTCATCACGATAGTGCTTTTAAAGCGTGGTAATGACACAACTTGAACAATCATGACTGATTGTTTTGGTGTACGAGTATAATGTACAATTTTTTAAAAAGAAACTCCACATAATTATAAAACATGGGTCTTAGCAGGCTTGTGATCACTGTACAAATACCCAGAGACAATATCGATAGTGATAGTGCCACCTTTTCCATAATCTACTAATTAGCTAATAATTTAGCACAATGACGATGACCGGGGATGACGTAACATAATAGCGTCCCTTACGACTGGTGAACTATAAGCAGCAGATTTCATGCAGTATGCCTCCCCTCTCTTGATCGAGTGGTCCTACTCTAACTATCTCAATTTTATTTAGGATCCCTGGTCTTAGTTTTATAGTTTAGGGGTCTTAGTTTTAATAGTGGGGGGTCTTGTTTTAATAGTTTTTACGGGTCTTAGGTTTTTATAGTTGAGGGTCTTAGTTTGGGGGGGGGTATGTTGGTGTCTGTAGTTTTTTATGGTGGGGGGGGAGGTCTTAGTTTTATAGTTACAGGGTCTTAGTTTTATAGTGGGGGTCTTAGTTTTATAAGTGAGGGGTCTTGTTTTTTAGTGGGGTCTTAGTTTTATAGTTTGAGGGGTCCTAGTTTTATAGTGGAGGGTCTTTAAGTTTTTTAGTTACAGGGTCTTATTTTTATAGTATGGGTCTTAGTTTTATAGTTGTAGGGTCTTATATTTATAGTTGTTTTTAAGTCTTAGTCTTAGGTCTTAGTTTTATAGTCACCCGAGCTTAACTTCATGAGGTCAATTTCAAAAAACTTAACATTTTTATTTTTTTTATATATAATTTATATACACACACACAATGGTATGCTAAGTGGTCCTGCCAGCTATCCTGGCGGCCCATCAAAACTGACCAAATTGCGTTCAGATTATACACTTAAGGCAATAAGGAAAAAGGTTAAAGAAATTATTGAGGACTTTGTACTTGTATATATTTTCCTCATTTCCCTTGCTGTTCTACGTAGGTTACCATCTAAGGTCAGATTGCAATTTTGAACTCAGGCACACAGGTGAATGATCTTACAAAATACCTAAACACCAAACTGAACGAATAACACAAACAATTGATTTTAACATCATTGCTAATACAAGTCCAGAAAAGGATACACAACAAGTTTCCTCCTCATCTTATATGTACCTGAAGTATGGGAGATAAGGTGACACAGGGTTCCAAAAGATGTGGGGAATCAAAATATTAATAATGGGGACCAAAGGAGTGGGTACCAAAAGAAGTGGGGACCAAAAGATGTGGGGACCAAAAGATGTGGGGACCCAAACAGAAGTGGTGACCAAAAACATGTGGAAGGACCAAAGATGTGGGGACCAAAAGGTGTGGGGACCAAGTTGGTGGACCCACAGGGTGTGGTACCAAAGGATGTGAGGAAACAAAAGAAGTGGGGACCAAAAGATGTTGGGTCAAAAAGGTGTGGGGAGGCCAAAAGGGTGGGACCAAAGGGTGTGAGGACCAAAAGAAAATGGGGACCAAAAGGCGGTGAGGACAAAACAGATATTGGGTCAAAATTATGTGGGGACAGAAAGTTTTAATTAATATGTAAAAGGTACTTAGTATACACATTAATGGTGGTCAGATGTGGTAGGCACTCTACCGGGGCACTCTATGGTACTCTAGGCAAATAGGGTAAGTACCTGCAGGGTACTACCCCTACTGTGTACCTAAGAAGCATGCTTAAGTGACTATAACTTAATGTGACTTGTTGTGTTGTGTGGTGTGTCGTGTGTTTGTTGGTTAATTTTTGTCTGTCTTTGTCTGTTGCACAGTGTTTTGTGGTATCGGTGGTTGTTTGATCCTTTGTTTGGTTTTGTGATAACCTGTACAATTAAATGTATAAAATGTATTGTTATGGGGTGGTTGGTTTGGTAGACCATTGCTGTATTGTTTTTTCCCCACTCTGCCAAACCAAAGACAGGTAATAAAAATGAAAAAAAAAAAACAAAAAAAAAAACAAAAAAAAAAACTGTGAGTACACTGCTGGCTCGTACTTAGGCACTGTATTTTAGTAGGGAGGGGTTAAGTACACTTCTGGCAAAAACAAGGCTGATTTTACATTTTTTAAAGCAAAATTCTAGGTGGGGGTTGAAACCCAAAGCCCACCGGTGGAACATATCAATGAAATAAGTTCAATTCTTTTTTTCAGAACTCATGACTGACTACATGGATGGCACATGCGAGTTACTAAAGGAATTCCAACACAAAACAAGAAGTACTACACACGTCGTCAGGGGGCCCTGGCCAACTTGCCAAATTCCCACCACATACGTATAGACTGGTAAGTGTAGAATAGAAATAAAGATGTGAAGCTGGGTTTATGACCAGACAATGAGGTTGAGAGTGAAGATAATTGTTATTCTTCTTTTTGTGGGAGTTTTGTGGTACAACTGG
>JAMKCH010043254.1:0-12794 GCA_023653785.1 Ophioderma brevispina
GAGTATCCCCATGCTGTATTTCTACAGTTGAAATCTCCGCAGCGAAGGAGCTCCGCTGAACGACTGGAGGGAGTTTGAAGTCTGCTCAGCTGGTGGTGGCTTTATAGATGTTGGTGAAGTGGGTTCCTTGTTCAATTTATCCACTGGAACGGCGATTCATGAAGATTGCAGGGTTGAATCTCACTTGTATGCCTTGGGCTTCACCATATGAAGCGATCCCATGCTTGGTGTGCGGAATGAGCAAATACGTCAAAACCTTCGATTTGCAGCTTCTCTTCATATTCGCAGTGAGTTTCTTGGAGGAGGATGATATTCACTCCGTTCTCCCTGGTGAGCTGTAAGATGATGTACGCTTGCTGGGTGAGACCCTCAACGTTCCGCTGCAGATACAAACTTGGGTGCTTGCCATAAGGAAAGTTCCTTTTGTGACACAATATGATGAAAGAAATCTCTGACCTAATAAAACTAGTAATACATACAAAAGTATTTTAATAAATAAAAAAAGAAAAATTAAAAATTTCCAAGTTGAAATTAATCATATATCTAATTCATACATCTAAATTTCACATACACTAACCTTACAAACTTGAAATTAACCTTTAGCACTGTGGTGACTTTATGATAGACGCCCTACAATATACACTTATCTTTGCCTGTACTTGTTTCCCTCAGCGCAATCATGACACTATTTCTTGCAGAACTGCTTCCCGCGGAATGGACGCCACTTTTCCCGCCAAAACACACAAGGATGCGAGACATACACAAACTTGTTAACACAATAATTATGTAGAAAAGTCGATCATCTTCTCCCATTGCCAGCTCCACAATTTGAACACCTCCACAAAGAAATTAACTTTGTTGTCCGTCGATGACCCACTGCGTCCAGGATAGAACACCAACATATCCCGCAACTTACATTTAAAATCTGTCACACGACGCAGCATTTTAAAACACGAACCGTTTAAATCTGCTGCTGATGACAACTTTTCACTTTTGTGAACAAAGGACGATGTGAATTACCACACAGTTTGTAGCTTTCGATGACAATTTTTATCTTACTTCTGTCTCTTATCCGCTGCCACCGTGTGATGTTTTTTTCCTGTTTTACCTAACGGCCGGAGAACCACAATTTTACCGCACTTAGGTATATTGAAGAAACCGATACACACAATTACATGTGCGGATCCTTGTCCGTCGCATTAGAATCCTTGTAAATTTAACAGCCGAACACTTCTTTTACAATTCTTCTTCTTTTATTTCACATATCTTCATGACTGCAATTTCTCTTTACAACCTCTCTCCTTGACATCCAGACAAAGAACGGTTTAATTCTGCACTCAATATCCAAGCTATTATATTGACGCAATCATGACTAGCTTTTTGGCACTGCATGCATACCACACCACATCAACTGTCCTAGCACAGTGCCCCTAAGCCTACCATTCACAGGAAACATGGATCAGTGCACAACAATGGCTATTAACTCAGCCACACCCAATTAAATCTTCCAACAGTCAGTGTTCTATGTACCACACATCTGTATGGATATTACTAGCACTATACTGTAATATCAAAAGTAACATTTTTATATTTATACAAATGTTTTCACAATATTTATAGGCCCAAAATACCTATTTTGCACATTATATACACCTGACAACATGACATGGGTGAAAACATGCTCCGTGGGGCTTACCAAATGATGCTTTTAGCTTCCATATCAAACGGATTGAAATACATGTGAAACTTAAGAGATAGGGTATTGGGTCGAGGTCATTCAATCAAGATCAAAACAGTGGCGGCTCCAGAATCGGAAAAGCAAGGGCGAGTTATCGGAAACAGACTTATTCATGCAGAACTCTTTAAATATTAAAGTAGTATTATTTGTATCAAGTGGCCAAGTAGATGAAATTCCTAGCTACATTAGGACTTATCTACTTCACTAACATGTGTAAAGAGTTTTGTGAACCAGTTCAATGTGTTAGTTGATAACACACAATTTTTTAACTCTGCTTTTAGCCCCTCACTAGGAGCAAGTAAAATCTCAATTCCCTTGGCAGAGTTCAGTATGCTTTCATTCACCAATGTCTTTAAAAAAATATACCCCTTGTTTTTGGGTATGATACACAATACACCAGTCCTTTCATGTCAATGTATGTACAATCAAACCCACTGAACTTGTCCTTGGTGGATGAGCATATTGTAAATCATAAGTGCAATGCTTTTTTCCATTCTGGACGCCCTGGATCAAAATTTTATATATGAAATCAGCCCATCTCCGAAACTTGGTCGTAAATCTATGGTGCGTACTATGCCAATTCCTGAGTGGAGCCAATTTGTCCAAAGCACTGTGTATGTTATGAAAGGTCTGATTTGTAGAACATATGCATGAGTTAGTAAACATAGGTTACTCTCAAGTTTTGGGGAACGGGCCCAATTTAGCCACAACCAGCACCGAACAACCGCCATCACTCATGGAGGAACTTAGGCTTTGTCGCCCGGCACAAAATGGAGAGACTGTACTGTAAAATGGTGATATTTTTGCAGCAGAATTTTTTCACAATGAAAACAACAGAACATAAGTTTTTTTTTCTGCTAAATTGGCAATTGACCATCACAGACCGCGGCTACTTTTCAATATATGTTTGAAACAGTTATTTTGGTTGAATTCGTATTTGCGAAATTTGCAACATCAAACCCGTCACAAACCTTTCCGCCCGTTTTGCAAGTACCTTCTGCCCTTAACCCAACACGTCAGAATGGCAACAATCCAACATTTTACCTACTTCAGTGTGCCATTCTGCTCCTCCTCGACGTCAGAACTTATTATACAAATATTGAACGCCTATGAGGGGGCACGTTTAAAATTATAGGCCCAGTATGTCAAAACCATGACTATGCCTGAAGCGAAGCTTAGGGCAGAGTCATGGTTTTTGACATCACCGAGGGCCTATAATTTTAACTGTGCCCTGAAATATTAAGCAGTCAATATTTTTTTTTTTTTTTTTTTTTTTTTTTTAATTTTTCTTTTTTGGTTAAAATATTTCCCGAACTGACAATTCCTACCCACTTACACACTATTTGCAACGCCTATTCGTTACACATGGGACGCACACACCACACGGGCATGTAATGAATATGGTGTTGAGACTGTCCTATATTTCCGGGCACAGTCGATTCCCCATGCCCCGGGCACAGTTCATCGTGATCTCATCTTAGGGCCGCGCTATTTTAATGACTCTAACTTTTAACCAATCAGATGAGAGGATCTATATAGAGGTATATACTTTGCTCTTTTACATTGCTCTGCGAGTTGAAACACTTTCACCTTCCCTTCATAACACCCATTGCTGTCCATTGCCACTGGGTCGCTTTCCCCTGAGAGATCGACGAATACCAATTCCTTTACATTGCTGGTGGAGACGTCCCTGCATTATATCAGTAGTTTCCCCTCCCGATGCCATCTTGTAATCCACTGTGCACTACTTCCCAAAAGTACTTCCGGTTTCTTCCCGAATGTGTAGTGTACGTTGGACTACGAATTTGCTGTCATGGGTATTTTTCCAACCCTAAAAAGAAAGAAAAATAAAGTATTGGTAAAAAAATGTAAATTTCTTGGCAATAAAACCAAATGCGGCTCCAAATCACTGGAACAAACTTTTTTTGTTTGCCTACTCAGTGATTGAATACCCTTTTCCTCATAATATGTAATATCTTTATCTGCTTTTGCAGCATACACTTGTTACTGTCTTCAGGGAACTTGATAAAAACAAAGCTCAATGCAGGTGTTCATTGCTCTGGACGTGTTTGAGTAAGTTGACCAGACATATATCATCATTTATTTCCATATACATATATACAATACATCAATAACATTAAAGCAATTTATATACATAAATAGAAACACTGGAGGAAAAGTCCAGAAGGCCAATAAGGCCCTAAAATAGACTTCCCTGAAAATACTACAAATGTTCAAAAAATATATATAAATACATTTGAAGGAAAAAAACTCAATACACGGCTAACAGTCAAGACAAGGACGGTGCGCGGGACAAAAAAAATCATAATATATTTAGTCATAATTGAAAGAAATTTTTTAATTTTTCTTTTTTTATAATATTTTTAAAGTTGCGTTTTGTTTTATTTTCAATCATTCAAAGAATGGGGCCGTTTTTGTCCGAAGCCATTGTCCAGAAAAGTTCTTTTGTTCTGGTTAATTGATATCATTTACATATCTTGCTGATAGTCCATGGATGCAGAGCGTTAAATATTATTAAATGTATTAGGCAATTCACTTCTTGAATATTTATACATGAAAACACCTAGTTCGAGAGAGTACAGTTGTCCTTCAAAAAGTAAGTATTTTGTATTTTGCGAATAAATGTTTGGGAATGACTTCTGTAATGCTATTATAAAATTGTCCTTATTGCCATTTTTGGAGTTCGCAAAGTTTATTTAAGTAAAACATGCTGTCTTCTGAAAAGGAGACTAACTTTAGACCTGGGTTTAAACCAGGGTTAGTCCTACAAGAGGGGACTTTTTTTCTTACAACATACTCTAAAAGTGTTGCTGTAAATGGGCGAGAAACTTCCTCAGGATGGTGTTCCAGCCCATCCATGAGAATTTTCTCACCCGTTACATTTAACTTAAACATATTTTGAAAGGAAAAAGTCCCCTCTTGAGGACGAACCCTGGTTTAAACCCATGTCTAAAGTTAGTCTCCCTTTCAGAATACCAGCCTATATGTATTCCCCATATGAAGTGGTTCCATACTTTTGAGATATGGTTTGCAACCAAGAGGAGACATAGTGCATTTCTTCCAATTTTGGCACTGGTGTCACATGAAATTTAATAGTACAAAAAGTGTGATGAGATTCTGTTCATTTAGGTACTTTTTGTCAACTATAAATTCATGTGACACCGTTGGCAAAACTATTTGGATGAATTGCTATGTAGGGACAAAAACCATAACTCCTCTTCTTTGCACAACCTTTTATCTGTGGCTAAGACTTAACAAAGAAATTTAAAAATTATGATATTAAGCCACCTATCAGTCATGGTTTTGTTTTGTTATGGATGCTGCATGACCAACATAAGTTGAATCATACCTTTATTTGAAGAGTTTATTTCCAAAAGGGCCTAAACGCACTTTTCTTAGTTGGAGAAATAGCTTTTTTTTTTAACAAATACCACATTGCACTTGATTTATTTGTATAATTTTGTTGTCAAAGAAGATTCCCAAATGTAAGAACGCCAAAAAATACATAATGGTCCTCTCTTAATTTTTAGCAGGTTTCTTGTGAAGTGGAATATGTCTTTGGCAGACCTAATTTGGGGCAAATACTTTACATAATCCACGATCTTAAAACACGATTTGCCTGTAGGGAATCTCAGGGGGATGAAAATGAAAACACATTGAAATTGTTTATAAACTCTTCAAATAGACACTAGCCTTTTTTTCAAGATGGCTGCCAGTATTTTTGAACACCTACGCCTTTAATTTTCCTTGTTGGGCTTTAATTCTGCTAAAATGATACTAACAACAATTTTTCTGGAACAGTTTTTTGTCATTTTCTGTAAGAAATAAGCCACTTTTTTTAAAAATCTGAACTTTTCTGGAAAATGCCATAACATTGTAAACGGAGTGTGATTGAACGTAAATTATGTCAAAATGTGGTTTTACATCTCATTGTACTAGTTCTCAATTTTGACGCAAAAGTGGTTTAGCCCTTTTTGGGAAGTCGACCTTCATTGTATGTTTCTAGAAGAGTGTCAGACGGTCAGTTGTGTATTATCATGACGTATTATTAATATTTGTGTTTATTTTATTTGGTTGTGAATGTTGGCAGCTTATAGAGCAAAAAAAAAATGTTTGGTTGACATTACAGCCTAAAAAAATGGGTTATTCGATTATTTTTGTGTTGTTGCTTGTGTTGTTGTGAATTCCTTTTTAGCTTTCATGCATGGCTGTAAGATATACCCTTTAAGAAATAAAAAGATATTACATAAAAAGCGTTTGGACTGTGGAAAAAGTCAAACAGTGTTTCTGTGAAAAATATTTGGTCGGTTTACTTGCATAGCAGCTGGGTCTGCCACCAAACCATGTTTTCATATAGTAATTTTTCCAGTGCTGAAAATTGCCTCACGAACCAACATTTCCAAGTAATACATTTAAGACCAAAGGGAAGAAAGCACGTTGTACACCAAAGACGGCATGAAAAAGCTGTTGTTAAAAGTGACCAGTCAAAGGAAGATAGAAACATTCAGGTGAGTAGTCCTAGTAGGCATGCAAAGGCAACCATGCCCTTCCTGCCATCGCGTTGTCTACCTGTCCCGTATCTAAAACCTCTATAATTCCTTGAGCCCAACTCTCTAGAAGCCATGGAAAGACAGTATATGAGATATCACCACTTTCATGGAAAGGCAACTTAGGTGACTCCACCTTCAGAGGCTAAAACTAACATTTACAAATTGCAACTGAGAAAGAAATTACCTTCTAATTGCTTTTTTTTGATGGCAATCGGAGCTCCCGTTCAAAAGTTATGATCGAAAATGTAACTTCGCAAACTGAAATCACTTATCGTATTTCGTATGTATTTTATTGTTTTCTCAAGCTGCGATATTTTAATTTTTTCCACTTAAAAAATTCATATCTCAAAAGTAAATACGCTTTTGATCTCTAGTTTTCAATTTTTGTGACATTGAGCACTTTTTATCTAATTGATAAAAAAGTAAAATACATTTCTAAATATTAAACGTAATACACAGTGTTTATATACTAAATTGCCGATATCTCGAAAGTGGATTTTAAGGACATGTCATTCTCGTGACAAGGATTTTCTCAAAAAACGATTGATCTTAAGAGATGGGGATAAAAAGCAAAAAAACATACTTTATTGGACTTATTTATGAACTAGAATAATGCCACATGCCCCAGGAGAACTTGGTTTACGGGGGGTTGTTGGTGCACAGTTAGCACCAATCATTATTGTTTCCTTTCGTGACCAATGACTCCCCCTTACCCAATAGGGGCTCGTTGGCATTATTTCCTAGTTTCTAGTTTTTTCAGGGAGACCAGCCCTAGCTGGGTGACCTGAGAGTTTGTCCATGGAATTTTGGGTACTATTTATGATATTATATTTATTCCAGGAATACTCATTTGAAAAATTGGAAAGGCATGCCACCACTTTACCAAAAACAGCGTCTTTGGAATATTTCTAGAAATCTTAGAAAGAGAGAGAGAGAGACAAGAGAAGAGAAAGATATGTGTGTGTGTGTGTGTCTTTCAGTTATCAGTTATTAAATAACATGGGGTAGGGTAATGTAAAGCACAGCTTGCTCATAGGTTGGTTTTCAGTCAGAAAATAAGTCTTTTAGATTTCCTTACCTCGTGAATCCCAAACTTTGCCCAGAGTAACCTCAGATTTAATTATGTCTAACTACCGAGCTAGCTAATTAATTTCCCTAACTCACAGATCAAAATCGCTACTGTGAAGTTTTGGCATTAAAACATTGTACACTGCGGATCATTTATTAACTAATTAACATTAAATCCACTATCCGCACTGGCACACTCTTGATCCATTGACAGCTGTGCAATACCATTATGCATAGACTGCACCTTCATTGTGAAACGATGTTTCTGTTTGGTGTAACTTACGGATCAGCCACATAGGTGAAGTAAGTATTTTTATGTGTCTTGTATGCAGTTATGTCGTTTATGGGGTAATTCACCAGGGTTTCCTTTTATTTCAACAATGTTTTATTGTGATCTGTTTGTACAGGAAATCACACCACTAAATAATTTCCCATAACTTGTTGTACAAATTACCTCTCATCAAACCTCAATTTCTCAGCTATAAAGCACTGGTTATTTCCAAACTGGATTTTTTTGGAAATTAGGACCATACCTCTCAAAAATTAAAGTCATATGATGAAATTAAAAAGTCCATATGAATGTGGCTGATTTTTTTTTTAGCAACAGAGTATCAAAGATTGCATGTTTTCAAAACATGCACGCCTAGTTTGAATGTTACTTAAATTAAAATTCACATTTCCCCCACACCCTCAGAATTATACAACAATGGCACAGACAAATCTTTACCACCCAAAGGTTTGTTACTATCCACAAATTTGATTATTTCAAATTTGGGCATTTAAAGACAACAACTTATCACCCTTTTGTGGTTCTTCATTTTAGGCAAGGGCCATATTTGGACGCCAAGCACTGTTCTCAGCACTGACGTCGTCTGCTACACCAATTTTTATTTGTGGTGTGAATTGTGATTCCTACGATGCAAAGAAACCTTTAAAAGAACCTTAAAATCAAAACATCCAGTTAAAAAATTGTACATTTTATATGCGAGGGTTACTCATCTGAGTGGCAGTTACAGCAATCCATTTTCGGCGATCTCCTGAGGGGGTTTAAAAAAAAAACAAAGCCCAAATGTACGCCAGCAATTAAGGCGTTCTAATTTTTGATCTCCCAGGGGATAAATGTCAGACTGGCATTTATCAGCAACAGGTTCAAGGGCAAGATGTTCACCAGCATTAGCAGCGATGTCAAACCCTTAAGATCACTAAGACCTCTGACCTCTAAGACATCGTGGAATTAGCCTAGCATGAATCTTCTATTCAGGATCAAAGGAATTACAAGGATTTTACAAGATTTTATTCCAAAAAGAGTCGTTTACTCTAGTCTAACTCACTGTACTTACACACGACACACTGCAATAATCAGACTGAAAATAATGATTGCCCATAGTTGCCGGTCGGATGTTTTAGGGCAAAGAAACAGAAAACCCTGACTTTCAGTAACTAATAGAGTATTTTTAAAATCATGATTTTTGAATGCTATGCACATGGTCTTCTGAAACAGACTTCTTTTTTTTTGCATAGATTTATATGGTAGGCACTTGATACAGCAGTATATATTTGTGCAAATGTAATCCTCAGAACGAACTTTTGTGTGTTTTAAATTTGCATTTTCAGCCAGCTAAGCATGTTATCCTATGGGAAACAGACTCCTCCATTTTTTTTTTAAATTTGCACTTTTCTCATGTTGCAGAAGTGCAAAAATAAAAATCACAACACAGTCTGCTACTTTTTCCTTAAAGGGCTGACTCAGAGATTTCCGATGAGGGTGCACTCGATTTTCCAACAAATCGTGTTTTATGCGGGACTTATGCTTGTCCATATAGTAACCACTGTGTGAAATAGCTAAGCTCCAACTAGAAGTCCTTCATATAGAAATCACAAATTTTTGTAATTCCCGGCTCCGGAATTTTCGCCCCCCCCCCCATACACGGTATCCTATGGCACATTTATACTGTGCAGCTTTAGTTCCAGATGATTTAAATTTTTTAATACTCCCAAAAAATAGATTTCAAAATCGCTGAGTCAGCTTTAAAGATCGAGGATTATCCCCAGAAATAAAGTTTGACTGGGTTGTAATACCAAACTATTTTTTCAGATCAGGGAATGGCTTATTCAATATTGTGTTAGTCAAGGTCGCACAGATAAGGAGATGACACTGGCAGCAGCATTAGCATTGAAAAACTGTGCTATCTGTAGCTTGAGATCATTGTGGTAATTTCACAAGTAATTAACTTGTTACACCAATGAGTTTTATGTCTGGCATTTTCAGAATTCAAGAAGCATTAATAACAGAACTGAGCAAAATGTTTCCTGAGGAAATGGAAAAATACAATTCAGGAAGGGATGAGCTGTGATTATCCAGTTGCAGGTTCACAAGTTAACTGATCAGTGCAGTCTGGTGCTGAGAAATCACCATTACGTATGCAGCTATTATAATTTGTACAGTACTTATTATGTTCTTACTTGCAATTCCATACTGTTTCTGTTATTGTCTCTGGTGGCAATACACACGTTTGTGCAACGGTGACGGAACTGTACTGCCGAATCTGATAACCGTGCGATGGTGCCGATCCTGAATATGGAGAGTCGGCAGGATGTGGGTGCCCTGCCCTGAACAGCAAATCGGGAGAAGATGTTGCCGACGTAATCGGGCAAGGAGAAGTATAGTGCAGATCATATCCATCAGAGTGGTGATTCCGATGGAGTGCAGTATCCGATAACTAACCAAATGGCTTTCATTAAAGCCGGAACATTTACCATGGGAAAACAACGAGCCCCCAATAAGTCTTAGATGGAGAATCTCCAGCAGGGAGGTCACCGCCATCATTTTATTTTGATGTTTACGAAACAAGCAATGCAGAATTTGAGCGTGTTTTAATGAAATGGTATGTGACCGAGGCAGAGAGATTTTGGGGACTCGTTTGTATTGGAGGGGAGAATCAGTGAGGAGATACCGAAGGACATAACACAGGCTGTGGCAGCAGCCCCATGGTGTCTCCCAGTAAAGGTAGGATCCATGACTTGGAATTCTCTGGAAAATTTCTGAAACCAATCTGCATTGCCAAAAATGTGCTAAAAAGTTTCTTGCTAGAAAGTACTGATATTTGGTTGTATTAACTCAATTTTACAGCGCACGAGAATTCCTTAAAATGGCTATAAACTTTAAACAATTAAATGGGCGTGTTCCGATCGTCTTTGGACCCCCCTGATTTACCCGGAAAGTATATCGATTTGATATCAGATGAAGGCCGTATTTTTCTTATTGTCCGTCCTGAAATTTGAGCCCTCCCCCCCCCCCCCCCCCCGAATCCAGTTTCCTTCCCAAGATATTAACAAAAAACCGCCGCTTTAATAATGGTTAACCACTTATTAGCACAGTATTGAATAGGGCCTTGTAATGAGCATTATTGCTTCTACCCTAAAAAAACGCAAGTTTGTTTCCCGGTAACGTTTGATTGGGGTGTATGTGCCAGTGCCAGGCTCTCGTATCAAATACAACACACATACATATAAATCGAACACCACCTTAACAGAAAAAACTAGTCGTTTTAAAATCTGATTCTGTTGCCCTCAAGATCTGTTGCAATGTTATTAAAATGGACTTATGGTGAATTACATTGATGCATATTAGGTTTCATTGTAATTCTGTGGGTTATTTTGGTTTTTTTAAGTTTATATGTTTGAAAGTGAATAATCAATGTTTTGGAAACAGTTTTGTTTGCAAAGCTATCAAAAAATTATCATATACCACAGAAATTGTTATCTTCTTGATTATAATGAGGAGGGTTTGTAGTGTGAAAACATCACATTGGTTTTGTGCTTTGAGCGGGCATCATACAAAGTCACAAAAGAAGTGTTTTTGCATCCTCATACCAAACACTCATTTTTTGCTAACAACTCTTAAGTCTTTCAGCTTAATTTTGTACTAAAAAGTTGGTGACCTTGATTGTGTCTCCAATTTTCATATGGCTCTTTTCTCCCTCACATCCTGGCCCCCTCTCCCTCCCTTTTTCTCTCTCTCTCTCTCGGGGGGTGATTCCCTGAACATTTCAGGGTGCCGATTGGAGGGTCTCCGGCAGGCCCCCGACACGACATAAAAGACAGGATGGATCACCCGGTGTTGCCTGCCTCAGGAAGAATGCCATGGAATACTGTCAGTGGACCGGCCAGAGGTGCCAACCGGAAGCAGAATGGGAATATGCTGCTAGAGGAGGTCTTAAAAACAGGTTAGTGTAGGTTAGAGTTCATCTCTCATTTTGTCCCCGCCGAACGAAGTTTCGAAGGGACTATAAAATGGGCTCCAGTCGTATGTCCGTATGTCTGTGAGAAAAAGTTTAACCTGAAATGTCCGTGATAAAAATGTTAACCTTAGCTGGATCTTTGAAACAACCTATCTCAGGCACACAAATTCCTTCGCTTCACGGAAGTGCATAGTGGCATGCATCGTTTCTGCGATTTGAAAGTGCGTGATATAGAACGGTTTTAGGTATTCAAAGAACTAATTAAATAGGCATAATTAATGTATCACTGAAACGGTACGTTAGATATGCAAAATTCTTTGCCACATGAAGTATATCTTGGCATGCATGTTTTCGCACTTTGAAATGCATGATTACGCCGCTTAGGTATGCAATGAGCTAAATTAAATATGCATATTATGTATCACTGAAACGGTACATTGATATACAAAATTCCTTCGCTACATGAAAGACTATTATTCCTTCTCTTCTTGAAAGTGCATTATGGCATCCTCGTTTCTGCGATTTGAAGTGCATGGTATAGGTGGTTTTAGGTATGCAATGAGCTAATTAAAATGCATAATCATGTATCACTGAATGTAACATCAGAATATGCAATTCTTTTGGCCATTCATGAGTACATTGGCCGGAATTGTTTTAGCACTTTGAAGTGCAATGATATATATGCGGCTTAGGTATGCAAATGAGCTAATTAATATGCGCAATTAATGTCCCTGAAACGGTACATCGGCTGTGCAACATTCCTTCGCTCCATGAAGGCTTTGCCATACATCTTTTTGTGTGAGCATGATATGTGCGGTTTAGTTATTGGCTTAGATATGCAAATGAGCTAATTAAATATGCTTAATTAATGTTTCGCTGAAGAACCCGTATATCGGATTGGCAAAATCCGTTCGCTACATGAAAGGCTTATGCCATACATCTTTCGTGTGACAGGATAGTGGCGGTTTAGTTATGTGGCTGATTATGCAAAATGAGCTAATTAAATATGCGTAAATTAATGTTTCGCTGAAAGTTACATGATGTGCAAAATTACTTCGCACATGAAAGTTATCCATACATCTTTTGTGGTGAACATGATATTTTGCGGTTTAGTATTATGCAATGCCATACACTTGAAAAACATAAAAAAAAAAATCACAAACCGACACTAAACTT
>JAMKCH010043255.1:0-12778 GCA_023653785.1 Ophioderma brevispina
CGTTATTACAACAATTCCCAATACAATAATGAAAAAAACTTGCACAAAACCTGAAAGCATTGTTTTTTTACATCCTGAAGAAAATGGCTGATAGTGGCTAATTATTTTTTTTTAAATTCAGCTCACCTGGTACGCTTTCAGTACACGCTCACTCAGCAGTCATTGTCAATCCCAGTTATCATGAAGGATGCTTTAACAAAATGTTCTCAAGTCATCTTCACCGTCTGTGTTGTCATCCTCTGATAATAGGGTAATTGTCTCACAATTATTTACCACGCATATCATTGTATCAGCTCTTCTTTGCATAATGTTCATCCTTGTTGGTACATTGACTGAAAAATTCCTCAAAGCATATTAATTGTACCATTAGACGTTCATTGCTTGTACCTTGCTCCGTATGCCCACTTTAGATGTTTGGTAAATTGGTAGACACGAGTGGATACGTTAAGTCAACGGTTGATTGATATGTATCATACTGGTGAGATTAGAAATGATGCACATTCCAAGATAGGAATGACTTTGCTTCATGTAGCACTTACTGCCAACATTTGGTGGTAAATCTCAAATGAATACATTTGAAAATCTTGCATTTTCCCAATTAATTCAGACATCTTCTTTTAACTCCAGTCAATCAAAATGGCGTTCTATGAATTGCCTGCAAAGACAGAATTGTTAAGAATGTCATTTAATAAGAACATTAATAGCCTTAGCGCTTAATTCCATGCTTGCACCTTTTGGTCATTAACATATATAAATTGTGTTTTGTTTGTTTGTTTTTTCAGAAACAAAAAGTTAAGGGAAAACGATTAATGGTCCAATGAGAGTGATGGAAAAGGAAACAACCAAACTGCAGAGCACTCAAGGGGCACACACCCTTCTCGATTTTTAGAGACCGCGAAAAAGAATTCTAGTCCCCTGGAGCCATGGTCCGTCTTCAATAGACAATGGAATAAAGTGTGAAAGTAGTGTTTCGTGTGGAGTCGAGTGTCCTATACCTTTAGGCCAGTCTATAGTTCATTTTACATCTGATTTAACCTAATTTAATGTCTAAGTCAAAACATACATTTTTAAAATTATATGTTGTGTTGTAATGCATATCTTTTGATAAGGATTCTTAGAATAGCTCCTCATGCTTCTTTGGTACCATTAAGGACTGTACATAAGGCAATCAAGAAGGGAGGAGGTGCTAAATGACCGTAGATGAAAAACAAAACATTTAAACAGTATTTGAATACATAAGACAATAATGTGGTTACACAACCAAATTTCGGAGTACTCCACACAGTACACAGGCAAGGCGTAATAGGCCAAGCTGCAGGTTCGTGATACCGATATCAACGTGTTTGATTCGATCGTTTTCAACAGTTTCAGACGAGCTGTTATGCAGATTCCTAATCAAGGGTGCCAAAAGAAACCTTGAAATTTTGGAAGAAACGCAAAAATCAAAATGGACAACAGAACCACTAAAATCGATCTGTGATTCACTAAAAGCTGTAATTTTTAACTGTCTAGTTTAAAAATTCATTGTGACCAAATTAACATACGATTCTGTAATCACGTATCAATTAATTCAATATGGCGCCAATACAAAAATGTTGATTTACGTGATCTAATTTGACTGCAGATATAGTATTTTGGATCTATCCTGATGTTTTGACAGTCAAAATTCATTAAAACAATAAGAAATTATTTTTCAAAGTGTGAGAATCAATTAAGATGGCGTGCGATACTCAAAAAACAAAACATTGATCACTTAAAGACACTATCAGCGATTTTCTAAATCAGCAAATCGAAAAAAATATCCAAAAATCAGATTTTGCATCTGTAGGCAACAAGTACAGGTATCATAACATACCCTTCAAATGATAAGAACAGAAGCATCCTTATCAGACGGAATCGGAGATTTTAGTCATTACTGTCCGAAAGGACCACTACTACAAACACGTAATTGAATGGAGAATCGTAAATTGGAACACTGCGGTTCTTCCTTTCTATCAACTCTACAGCTGGAAAGGGTAAACTTTGAGCACGTCACTTTATAATGCGGAACATTTAAAATTGCAAATTTCAAATATTTTTAAAATCACTGATAGTGTCTTTAAATGGACATAATGGCATGAAAAAAATTGACATATGAAAAGTACCCTTACTGAAATCACTTCCACGAGGTTGTAAGAATGTAAAAACAATCCAAATTGTTTTCAAAACTCGTGGAATGATTTCAGTAAAGTGTCCTTTATTATGTCAATTTTTTTCATGCATAATACCTTTAATCAAACCAAGAGCTGCAAAGTTTGTGTATCCTGTAAGGTCAATCAGATCAGGGAATTATTATGTACTCAGAGTAATTGCTACATGTAGATGCAATCAAGATAGTTGGGATTTTGGAGTGCTCATTCAACACTGAAAAAAAACACAATACATCTTTAGCCTAGGCTCTAAAAACGTGAATAAATTAATGACCTTTAATTACTGACAATTTGCAAGTCCTATTGGACCTCCCATCTAGGTGCCATCGGGCAAGACAGCTACATAACTTTGATTATCTACGATATTTAAATTGCTCTGAATGAGTTAATGGGGGCATCTACACGGAAGCGCAGATCCAGACGGATCCAGATCAATCCGTTTCTCGTAGACCAGTTTGCGTCTACACGGGCAACGAGATCTGAAACGCATGTACAGGTGTGTACACGACTGGTTAGTGTCGACAGCACTTTAAGGGCGGACTTTTAGGGTACGCGTAAAGATTCTTCATCACCAAGGTTACGCGGAGCAATTTTTACACACGCTTAGAAAGGTCTCGTACTTCGCACTCACTGCGCCGGTGTAGTAAGGAGTTTGGGTCATTAGATCATTCTTTTGAATCGTTCAAGCCTCAATATCTTCCGAAATGTCTCCGCAGCTGAAGCGTCGAATGCCAGCGCGGGACAAACAATCCTTGAGCTCACATCCCGCCGTAGCAAGCGTTTTGACAGCAAAAACATGAAAACAACGGAGAACGCGCGAGTAGGGTGGATGCATTAGACCTTCGCAGATGATGGCGACTTGTGGAAAATCAATAATGTAACCCCGCGAATGGGGTGTTCCGGTCGAAATACCAGCTCAGATTGGAGAAAATGAAAATGAGGGCAGCTGAAATAAACTGAAGCTAGCATTTAAACACAAAACCATCTGTCTTTTATTGTTCTTTGTTCAACACTCGTTTCTTCACTGTGTTCCTCCATGGCCATATCAAGCAGTGAGAAATGGGGGAGAGGAAATTGGCCCTCCCATTAGCGCGTTGTCCGCACATTTTGTTCCCAAGGGATGTGTGGACTGTCCCCTAAGTCTCGGCAGTAAAGTCCCAATATTTTTCTCATTTACCCATTGAAATATTAGGACTAAGGTGTTTGGTTTGGATGTTATGAGCGAAAATATGCCCCGTTTTGGTAGACCAATATTAATTTTAAACGTACTCTATCATGTCTATGGGGATTACAACAACACGTTTCTAGACTCTCTATTCAAAACGGGTTAAACTCGGTCGACTTGACAGATGGGGTTTGGGGGGTGAAGGACCCTTCTACCACAAAATACCTGACGAAACCAATTTTATAGACTTAGATCTGGTCATGCCGCTTAAGTTCATTCTTGAACATTCAAATGGTATCCTTTGTGTTCAATTGACAATATCTCTGATTGGGGGAATCAAAAAAAATTGGATGGAATAAAAAAGAGGCATTGAGCTTAGGAAACCGTTTTCTTTTAAAAAATATCAAATAGCTCACAAATGCACAGTTTATATATTTTTAATTGATAGTAGGCCATAGTGTTTCGGGACAATACGCAAAGGGCCTACAATTATAATAATTATAATATGCGAGTCAAGCCCGATACGAGACCGGGTACTTATGCATTGTTTTTATTATTTTGGTACTCTTACTTTATTAATCAGATAGAGAAAAAGCTTTAAGCTTACCTAATGGTTCCGATTTGGGTTCGGTATTTATTAGCTTTCATTTGTGCTGGAAAATATTTTGCTTATTGTGGGGACCCGGGGCCCTTCGAAGAGTGTACAATTTCACCTCATATAGTTATTTTATGAAATAGTACTGTAAAACTTCGAGAGGTCAGGTAAAGAATCTTTAAGATAAAATCTAGTAAAATCCTAATATAATAGGTCTAAATCGGGAGTGATGCCGCCTTGCCTGTCACAAACTTGCACGAATATCGGCGGAACCAAAAAAGTATGAAAACACGAACTCGGATGAAGAACGTAAAAGATAGAAAGGTGAAAGCGAATGTTAAAAAAGAAAGGTCATTGTTTTTTAAGTTGGGCACCTAAAAAGGGTGGATTTGTCACATTCTTAGTTCCCAGAAAATGGTTTACTGCTTGGAGTTGTTAATTTTATGAGACGGAGCTTGTTTTGGTATTATTTTTCCTTGGACCAATTGGCCTTCCAATTTCTGAAGCACAAAAAATATGATTTCTAGTTTTAATATACGAGAGGGATAGGTGTGCGTATGGTTAAAGTACTGATTGGTTGCTTGATGCAGTAGATGAATGAGTAGCTCGCCACTGCTGACTTGAAGGATGTTATGTCGTTGATGTTGGTAATAGTTCGGGAGAGAGTTCAAGTCATTTATAGGTGTGTGAAAATAGATTGGAGATAGAGTCCTTTTTGCCAGTTGTTTAATATAACTCTGTGTGTGATTAGGCGCCGAGATGAGCGACGTGATGTGGCCCGGATGAAGGAACTTTCCTGCCGGGATGGTATCTGACCCCGACGAATCTTATGAAGCATATTTAGTATTGCATCTTCCTTCAGGTCTTTAGCGGTCCCATCCCAAGGTGGAACGCATTGATGTCACACTATGGCGTTTTATAGTCCTGTAAAGACAAAAAGGGCAACTCTGCGATGTTAGATCAATTTTGTCCCAATAGGTCACCGATGTGGGGTCAAAACCGTTGAGCAGTACTCGAGGTGGGGACGACAAGAGCCTTGAAGGCAGAAGCTTTCAAATCACGGGTACAGGAATGTAGATTGCGTCTAATAAAACCCAAAACCTTATTGGCTTTGGTAGTGAGTTTTATTGATGTGATTAGTCCATCTAAGATCATGAGAGAGCTCTACCCCAAAATATGTGTGAGAGTTGGTCTCTTGAAGTGTTCTGTACTAAGTTGGATTTGGGCTGTTGGGGGTTTTGGAACGAGAGACTTAGAGTGTAACTTTGTCGGTGTTAAATGTGCATTTGCCAGTTGTCTTGCCAGTTGGTGAGGATGACAAGGTCATGTTTGACACAACTGGCAAGTGCTAAACCAGACAGCAATGCAAACAGCCAAGAAGAACAGCAAAAGGACCCGGGTAATAATGAATGATAAATGGAATGTGTGCACAAGAGAAAAGTAATGTGACACAGACAAAAGACATATGGTGTATTTGACCCCCAAAGGGATGGGAAAGAGTGAACATGTGAGGACACATAAGATACAGGATATACATGGCAAAAGATGAAAAGGATAAACACCATGGCAAGAGATTAAAAAACCACCTGGCATGGAAAAAGGGAACAAAAAGATAGATGGAGCTGATAAAGAAGTTGGTGGGCTAACAGCACTGCTTGTAAAACTGGAAAGGCATGGACATCTGCTAAACTGTAGGTTAATCACTTTTTATGCTATACCATTCCTGAGGTGCAGTTGGTTTGAAGGATCGGAATCCCATGTAATTCCAATGGTTTTCTAGCTCGTGTCCAAGCGTGCGAGGCCTGTCCAATTCTATAATTTGTATATCATTAGCATAATGGCCGGCGTGGAGATAAAATGCTGGCAATGGTTCTATCCTATTGTGTCTTGTGTCCGCCACAATGTTCATAAAGTCTTATTAAGCTCGCGGCCTGTCTCCCAACATATGTTTATGGAACAAATCGGACAAGTATCAGGTAAACACCATGTAAGAAGACTGGTAAAAGTTGTTATGTACTGGAAGGGACATTTTTAGATCATCAAAACGATTCAACAGAATGGAACTAAAGATGATATGGGACAGCGACAACAAACTTTTACACATCAATTACTGAAGAAATATCACAGAGGGAAGAACTTGATAAAGATGATCATCATGGCGATTAAAAATTGTAGCAGTTGTCGAAGAAGAGGGATGAGAAGTCTTGAGGACATGCAATTTAGTGTAACTAATGAAGACTTGTTACATCTTCCCACTTGCTCCAAAGAAACATACAAAGATGTCAACATTAGTAAAGACTTGGATGAATCACAGGTGGTGAAGTTAAAGGTTTTGAGGATAATTCAAGGATATTCGAATATATCCAGGCAAGACTAACTTGGGAGAGGTACAATTATAGCTAACAATGAGCTCCTGTCAGGTGTAAACCATACCAATCCCATATGACTTAAAGATGAAGTCAAAAAAGAAAATAGATACAATTTAAAATGGGTATCATTAGAACAAGCAATAGTCCTTTAATATGCATGTCCATTAACATTTAGCAAAACCAGATGTAAACCCAGAGTTTGCTGTGACACTAGAAGAATTAATGCGAAGACCATCTTTGATGCACACCAAACCAGGACCAGGAGGAAATATTTGCTCAGCTGTCAAAGGATATTTTTTTAGTAGTGGATTTGACAAAAGGATATTGGCAGGTGTCCTTACAAGAGGAGTCCAGTGTATTAAATCATTTTTTATGTCCAGGACATGAAGGACAGTTGAGTTAACTCTATTGCCATTCGGGATTGGTAAATAGGGCAGCAACGTTCAGTAAGATAATTGAGAAAGCTACTGCAGGGAATGAAAAACGTCCATAATTATATAGGACGATATTTGAGTCCACCACGTACATGGGAAGATCATGTCAGAGTTCTAAAGGAAGTATTAAACGACTTCGAAAAGCAGGACTAACAGCAAGGCCATCAAAATGTTATGCAGGCTGTAGTTGAAATGGAAGTTCTAGGCATGTTGTAGAAAAGGGAATCACCAGCTAAACCCGATTAACATAGAGGCAATCAAAGATGCAAAACAGCCTGAAACCAAGACGCAATTGAGATCTTTCTTGGGACTTGTTTGGTGATGATAGGATATTTATTTCCTAATTTTCAGCAATTGCCAGTCCGTTAACTGACAAAAACGAAAAAGAGAAATACAACCAAATAGGGAATCACAGCGAGAAACAGGCCTTGCAGGACTTTGAAGACAAAAAGTGAACAAAGGGTCCCAAATTACCATTCTTACCAGGTCTCACAGGACCTTTATTTTAAGACCGAAGCTCAGAAGTGGTCTAGGTGCAGTGCTCTTACTGGAAGAAATGGGTGAAAAATTTCCCATATCATTTTGCTAGTAAAGCTATCCAAATGGTCAGAAGCAGTATTCATGATTGAGAAAGAGTGTCTAGCCCAGTATGGGCATACAGAAGTTTGGTCTTTCCTATATGGTAGGAGTTCATTATCGAAACAGACCATCAACCCTTGGCAAGCATCAACAAATCTAAGATCGCTATAATGGACGCCTTATGATATGGGCCGCTTGCTCTTCAACATTATCCCGTGTGCCCCCCCCAAACAACGCAACACAAAAGTCACTGACACTTATTCTTGTTTTAAGGGTAAGATGGAATTGTTAGCTAATGTCCCTGAAAGTTCATAAAAGTAGAGTCAATGTTTTTAAGATATGAATTCCCAACAATTAAGTAACCCGCATAACCCATTTTACAAAATGAGGAACTGGTTAACCACACAAACTGGCATGAAAAAAGAATGGCCATACAATATTGATTGCAATCAACATTTACTTGCCCCAATCTCTGGTCACATACTTGCACTTTTCATAATTATTATTTAAATGATAATAATAAAACATTAATTTATTGGTGGTAAAATATGTTTCAGAAGATATAAACTATGACCAGTCATAGACAAACTCCATATTACATAAAGACATAAATGCGTTGGGCAACTTGCTTGCTACTGAAATAATGTGTACATCTCAACTTTAATTGAAAATAAAACCATGTTTTCAACAAAAAACCCAATAACATATCAAATTCATTCTGTCATTAAATTTTGGTTAAGATTATTCTCTAATCCAATGCAGTCTTATTTGGACAACGAAAGTTTTGTTGATCATACATCTAATCGAATTTTAAGTGTGTAAAATGCATGGTTTTAAGCTGTTATTACCAATGTAAACTTAATATGTTAATATTTGTTGCAGCACCTGTCTTTTAAAAAGGGGCAACATGGTGGAGTGGACTTAGAGATTCATATTGGAGGTTCTGGGCTCAAAACGGGTACATTGCCGTATTTGTAGTTAATAGCTCCTCCATTTTGGTTATGGTCCTGCAAGTTACTACTTGATTTCTTTCTGGGGTCATATCTTAAAAAATATTGACTATTAGCTTTATGAACTTTTCAGGGATATTAGCTAACAGTCCCCCATCTTACCTTACAAACAAGAATAAGTAGTCACATGCTTTTGTGCAAAACCATCGCGCGCGCCTATCGCGCCTGCCACCCAGTGTTGCGGTTTTTTTGGACACAAGATAGATACAGATTGGAAGTTACCATCAGGGGAGCAAAAACAATCGGTGCTGATTCATTAGTAGAGTATTAGGTCATAAATCTAAGAAGTTTAGTATTCCTTGGCCCAAATAATATCCATGTGTATATTAAGTATGAAGTGAGTAGGCATTTTTGAAATTGGCCTAATATCTGGTATATAAGATTCCAGTTGAAGTAGAAGTATATAATAATTTGAATCATAGGCAAACCCATGGAGCACCCATGTAGGCTTGTTTTTGAAATAATGTTGAATTCATTCATGTAGACGTAATGCATGATATCAGGTTCCTTAAAGGGGGATTAATTGTCAGTTGGATATTTCACTTTAAAGAATTCTCTTTATATTCAACTATGCTATTTGAGAATAGAGAGCTTGGTCCAAGGAACTAGCTAGCTTGGCCAGAATGAAGTAGCTAAGAATTTCTTTGTTAGGACTAGTGTATTCACTAGACAGGGCCTTTTATTATTCACTAGCAGACAAAGCCTATGTTAAAACAAGGCTGGATGATGGAATGTAAACCACCTGTGATATCAATATCCCAAAATACAGAGCACTGGTTTTTTTTTTCAAATTTATCTTTTCGACTGTATTAGACACAGAAAGGGTAGTCAATGTAAAATCTGGTGCCAAGGAACCGGGTTTAAAATGCACATGTAGGTTTTATTGCAATTGGCACATGGCTGAAGTATGGCCCCTTGCACGAAGTAAATTAAGATTGAATGGACTTTTGTTTGCCGCCATATCAACCAAGGAATGCGAAGAATACATGCATGCACTGTCACTTGATCATTTCAGCTATTTCTACGGTTATTCCTTTGTATTCTCTGCCTGCTTGGGTTGTTCTGGAGGCAGGTCTGGTGGCCAGATAACCTATTGACCTGCCGTGGCAAGCGCCCTATAAGCATATAACACTAGTGTCTGTAGGATGGCATAATAGGGCTGTTGGAGGTTTCAAGGAAAGCAATTTTCTACTGAGATAAGCATACCTGGCCACCGTTGACACAACACCAAAGGTAGTGGTGCAACGTGTGGATTCCGGTGTGGTGCTGTTTTCGCCAGTCATTTTATTTGAAGAATTTACAATACACCACTTTGGTTCTCTGGCTTTATTTGTCTTGCTTGAAGAGATGGTTATGAAGAATGTGACCCGAGTGGGAGATAACTGGTGAAACTTTTATTGAGAGTTAATGTCTACGTATCTACCTGGTAATTGGAAGAACTCTATTTTACACCACACAATCTGAAATTTCCGGTAATGTTTGTTATATATCTTTATAAACATCATATGGACTTTGAAATAGATTTTCGGCGGGTTCGGCGCAACATCTTGTAAACCGGATAAGTACTTTGCACATGTCACAGGACCGAGGAATATTACCAGACAATATGTACTCTAAACGCAAGACTCTATTTAACTGAGTTGTAAAAAGATATAACTTGTAAAATTCTAAGAGACCTGTGATAATTTTTTATTTTTTTTTAAAATAAAATAAAAAATATTGGAGTTTATAATTTTGACTATTTTCATGTTATTTTAGTATCCTATGAGTACATTATAACTTGGGCAACAAATATTTATCTCTGTCACAGGTATAAGCTGTAATTGTTTTGTGACATACACAAGATTACACCCTTTGGCTAGATGTAGTAATGCAAAAAAGCCATTTGAGCAACCCTTGAATGGTTAAGTTATTTTGATTATCAGATTATTGAAAGGGAGATTCTTGTCTCATTAATTATTGACTAGCTAAAGCAATTAGTATCCACAAACCAGTTACCATTCTAGTCCAAAGTAGATAAAAACTCAGATGCTTTATTGTAATTAATGGACATGTTATTTCTTAATTACATGGTTAATCATTCTAATTGATCACAGAAAAGATAATTTTGATCAGGCAACAAATATTTACAACTTTAGTATGCACAAATATTACACTTTAGGCAGAAAATATTACAAACTTTTTGAATGATAATAGTCTAGTGGGGTAGAAGGGGTGTTCGTCGCGTGCACCCCCCCTGACATAAACTTCTAATCAATGTCACAATATCAAGAAAAATGCGTATAACGATTAGCTATGTTAAAAAAATCACAAAGTGTCCCACGTATCATTTTTATTTCAAATTTACTATGCAAATTAGTATCGCCTTTACAGAAAAATACAATTTGCGCTATATCTCAGGCCAATACGGTGATAAATGAACAAATGATGTGGACTGGAACCTATGTTTTTCGAAGGTCAAAAATCAAGATGGAACCATTTTGAAAATTACAGAATGTCCCCAGAATGACGTAATATGCAAATTAGGGGTCGCCATTAGCTAAAAATACAATTTCGAATATCCAAACCATACATAGTTGATAAATGAACAAATAAGGTGACTGGACCTTTATTTCGAGGGTCAAAGATCAGATGGAAAACCATTTTGAAATTACCATCTGTCGCACATGATGACATAATATTATGAAATTAGGGTCGACTTAGCCACAAATCCATTATTTGGTCCATATCCGTGCCAATATATCCCACATACCTGCCCACATAATATGACGAGACCTATGTTTTTGAGGGTCGAGGATAATTGAAAAAGCACTCATAAATTACTGTTTATATTTGTCCTTAACATGTTCACCTGCAATTACCAAGACTATGCAAATTAGGCCTTTCAATGTCGATAGTCTCACTTTGTGGGTAATTATAAGAAACGTTGCTGGCCAAGTAAATGTAGACTTCTATACATTATATTTGTAACATTTCTCTTAAATTGAAGGTATGGAATGATACAAGACTAATGCGAGACTAAGATACTGCATGTGTTGTTATCATGCCGAAAAGCAAACATGAAGAACAGAACTTTACAGTCTCCAGTGACTCTCTGCCAACATGCAAGTGTGATATCCGTATTGTATCATGGTAGTTTAAACCCTCAGTATAATTAAAGGAACTACAGGAGAAAAAATTACTTGGCCAAAGACGTTTGTAAAATCATCCCAAAACAAGATTATCAACATTTAGACTTAAAAATCTGTACTGTTAGACAAGATTATCAACATTTAGACTTAAAAATCTGTACTGTTAGACAAGATTATCAACATTTAGACTTAAACCTCTGTAAAATACTTTTAAAAAGCATTAAGCATCGTAGTAGTTTTAATCCCTCAGTAAATTTAAAGGAACTGCAGGATAAAGATTGGAGCAGCTTCATATGGAGTGACATCTCCAGCAATCATATAGTCCCCATATCGCATGCTATCAGTCTGTGATCAGGTACCTAACTGTGATCAGCAAACAAAATATGATCTTGAACGAGTTGGATATCGTCGTCTGTTGGGAGATGATACACAACCGGAAGTATCGACTTCAGAGAGGCATCGCCCCCCCGTCTCCCCCCCCCATTGTCTTCCGGTGGTCGACCCATCTTCCCACCAGAATTTATTTTCCGTGACAAAGTAGAGATTAAAGGCGTTACCCACAAAGCACCTCAAGTCTACTCCACTTGGAAGAGCAAAGGGGTCACGGACCCAGAAAATGGGTCTGGTTCACCTTTATCGAGTGTCAAGATGTCGCTCTCCTTCGTAATATTCAGCAGGCTTTCCATGAGTCCATAGACCTTCCTTGGCCTCTAACACAGTCGACGACATAGAACTGGCGTCTGAGAAATATCCGGTTCCTCTGCATGGTAATAGCAAGATGCCCGTACCTGGATTAGGAGCCTTCATCTCTGCAACTGGGACTCCCCACCCAGAAAATCATAACTCGAGGGTCTATGGATTCATTGAAAGCCTACAAAATATCGCAACACCTTGACACATGTCAATGTTTCCAGGAGTGTAGCTTCAGAAACAGTTATTCCCAATATGCAACTGCATACTTTTTGTTGTGATCTACCTTTGTAAAGGAGATATGGTCTTTAAAAAAAAAAAAAAAAAAAAAAAAAAAAAAAAAAAAAAAAAAAAAAAAAAAAAAAAAAAAAAAATTTCGTTTTCATATCACACACACACACACACACACACATACTTACAAGAGCACACACACACACAAAAGCAAGGGTAACAACGATAACAACAAGATCTCACTCTGTTTGAAGATATGAGATCCAACGTCCTACAAGACTGTAACAAATGCTTTCTGGTTGGCGGCTGGCATACGAACATAGTCGTTCTATTTGCCTCCTTGATTTTATGCTACAATATGGATAGCACATGACGGATGCGGCGA
>JAMKCH010043256.1:0-34015 GCA_023653785.1 Ophioderma brevispina
TTCATCTGCACGTGAAATTATTAGGGCTAAAGCATGTTTGGTTTTAGAATGTTATGAGCGAAAATGTGCCCATTTTTGTCAACAACATAATTTTACAAAAGTATGGGGGGAGGGGCTTTGAAAATCATATTTTTAGATCTCACATTCAAAACGGAGGAAGTATCGGCGCAAAATTTTACAGATGGGTTTTTTTTTGGTTTGAAATTCGTGAAATTCTATCAAGATAAACTTATATACTTAAATTTGGGCAATGCCCCAGTAAGGACAAGGCTATTACCTACTATTATACCAAAAAAAATATTCTCAGACCTAAATTTTTACACATCTGTTACAAGAAAATATGAGATTTCTTCTGATACTAAAATTTCAATTTTGATTATAGGATGAAAGCGAGGGGACGAGATGGGGTCCATCAGGCCACAAAACCACCTTTAACAAATTCCAACATTAATTAAGCAATAATTTGTGTTTAATAAGGTGCAATTTAAAAATATTCATGTTAATTGAGGGCTTTAGTTATGGTGCTATAATAATAATACTTTTTAAGTTTTTATTTACTTAATCACAGACTACATCGAAAAGTACACACACTCTCCCATCACCCAAATACACCTACACACACAAACACGTTTCTGTGGGGAGGTGACTGTAGGAGACTAAAGTTCATGAATGGACACAACAGAAAATAACGGGGGTGTTCCTCAAGGATTCAAACTAGGTCCATAAATTAGTCAATGACGTATACACTAAATGAGTTTCTTAACTACAGTATGATGTTTCTTAATACAGGGCCAGCCATCTTTTATAAACCAGTTGCGTAAGAAAAATTGTAGCTTGTCTTCTATTTTGAGTCTAGTAATAAGAAAAAAAAAATCAATTTCTTGAGAAATACTCAAATTCACATATTTCCCATACCGAAAAAAGAAACAAACATAAAACTACACCATTTTACTAGGGAACACTTGGACAGTATTTAGTTGTCGCCAAATTTAAAAAATGGTTACACTTTTAATTTTGTGTGTGATTTTAGCAATATGTTGATAAAGCCCAATCGCACCCAAAAATACTGTCGCCCTGAAAGATAAAAGCAGATTGGTGCAAGCCTAACAAATATCAGGGGGGGGGGGGGGGGCACATGGTAAAAACGTTAAAATATTGTGGATAATAATGGTACTGGTTAGAAAAAGAGGACCTCAAGGTGCAAACCCATACAAAACATGGTACTTATATGAAATACAAGAAAAGTGTATAATATGGTAGGTATAGTATTAACAATGGGTAGATATTTGGTTCACAAAGAATATGACAAATGTTAACAAAGATAAAACACTGCTCACATATCGAACACAGGGAAAGGAGGAGGTGGAGACGAGGAGGGGTGGGAGGAGAGGAGGAGGGGGGAGGGAAAAAATGCATAATAAAAAATAAGTTTAAACTAGAATTTCGCCGGTTCTCGGCGTTCGCGCTGCTTATATTCAAGATATAGCTGTTGGTCCAGCCCAAGGACCTTGACCCTGGCACATGATCTTGATTATCATCAACATATGAGGGATCGCAGGGTGCACCTATGACAAAAGTTGTGCCATTGAACTTCAATTTTCAATTTAGATCAATTTTAAATTTTAAGCCATTTTTCAACTTGCCTCACAGACTTTGACCTTTAACATGACCTTGACTTTCAACATATGACCTTTGACCGTTCAACAGACCTTTGACTCATCAACATAGAGGATCCCATGTGCACCTATTGACAGAGTTTGAGTTCCAATTTTGAAGGTAAACTTTCACTTGAGGCCAATTTTAAAAAAAACTTAACATTGTGACACACACACACACATCCACACACAAATACACACACAATCCACACATTCACACGCACAACGGATGCTACGTGGTCCTGCCAGCTATAGCTGGCGGCCCACTAAGTGCGGCCCACAACAATTTCCGTTGGTTCTGAGTATTATACAATATATCTGTGCCAGAAGACAATTAAAAGTGCTTAAAATGTACAGACATTGTGAAAAGTTCATGGATAAAAATTTTCTCTGGCTGGTGATTGATATTTTTGACCCCCCCACTCTTTAGAAGTGGTTTAAAAAATGAAACTCTAAAGACAGAACCAGTGTAGTGGTGGGTTTCCCGTAAAAGAACCAGCTGAAACTGAAAAACAAACTGGGAATCGGTCTTTTGTATGGGGTAGTGAGTGTGGAAAAGCCCAAAGAGGCATCTTTGATCCATCTTCATGTAGCTAAATTACAATGACCAAATGATCGAGTTTCTTAAGATATGGGCATTGTTAACCCAACACTGATCTTTTTTTATTAAAATCTGTTGTTTGGGAGAAATTGCCCTGTATCTGGGTTTTTGAATTGTTTTGACACATTACCCACAGCACAGGTACTTGGTAAAAGTACACATGCTTTCATTATCTGTTAGGTGTTTGGGTTAGCCAGAAAAAAAAAAACATGGAAAAACCGGGATTTGTAATGCATCACATCCAGGATGTGAAACCTACAGGAATTTATGACAAAGGCACAACTAAACTATTAGTTTGCATTTGTTGACATGATTGAGCAAGAAGGATTTTCAGACCTATCCTATAGTTGGAGACAGAAATCCTTCTTTTGAACGCCATACTTTTGGTTTTTGCGTATTTTAACGCAGAAAAAACGAACAGCCAACAAAGCGATCTGCTGTTGTTGGGCGACTGACCACGCGCCATGCGCGCTCATAGCTCCGCCCATTTTAAAACCAGGAAGTAACGCTGCCTTTGTCAATGGGTTTCTGTCCCTGAGTATAGTTTAATCTTGAGCTATTATGGGACCCACCTTCTTAGAAAAAAATTAGACAATGGTGAACAGAAAAGAAAAACTGCTGTGTTGTGGAAAAAGTCAATTAATTTATACTATTACCATACTCAGGGTAAAATGGTCAGAGGGTATTATATACTTAGTTCATTTCACATACGATATAATTGAAAAACATTAAATAATACAATGCCTTTAGTGTATGCTAAATCTAAAAAAAAAAAAAATTTGGACTTCTTCAACTTTGTCATGATTTGGCAGGTTTGGGGTCACAACACACTTGTTCTGGTACAAAAAACCTATTAAAAATACAGGATTACCCATTAACAAGGCAAATAAGTATTATTAACATGATGATAACTCATAAAGATGTACATGGAAAGGTTATCATTATGATATACTAATATTATTGAATTTCCTATGGCACTTTGGTAGGGTACAAGCAAGGGCCAGTCTAATGGTACTAGCCTACCTATTTCAAGTAAACAGATTCTAATAATGAAATATTTTCTGAATCCCATAAATTGTAGTATTTTTTCTTTGTACAGTACGATATTGTGCATCTCAATTCTAGTGGTAGCTGGAGTGCAATAGAAGGACAAGTAGCAGTAGGACAAGTAGCAGACAAATAAGAGTAGGTAGTGGTAGTAGTCATAGTAGTTAATCGATTGGTCAATGCAGGAATAGAATCTAAGGGAATTGCAGTATGGGGCCAATAAATACTTATTCACCCTACAAATTTTGAAGGTAGCCATTCTTTGCATTTTTAGTTTGGGCATTTAAAGTTACAACCCCCAACACTAACACCATATTCACACCAACAGCTATCACCCATTCATTAAAGCAATATTGGCACATTTTTGAAGAGCGCCCCAATTTCAAAATATGATATGTTTGCACAGTTAGTACGGTGTAATTGTCTAGAAAACTATAACTGCGAAGAGAATCTTCAAAAAATGGTATTTATCACAAAAGAAGCGATTTTTGTAATTAGAATTGGTTGATCCCAGATTGGACTTAACGGCCCCCGAGTGGAACCAACTACGTTTATGTCCGTCCATTGATGAAATAGTGCCCCTCAAGAAAATAACTCTAACTTGACTTGCCCGCCAACTTATTAAAAACTAAGGGATGGCGTAGACACGAACATGGCGATTAGTGTTCGGGTATTTCACATTTGAAGGACGTTTTCAGCAGCCGTGTTGAATTATTACGGGGATCCCCGATAATTAATTATTCTAGTACAAAATTCCTTTCGTTTGGACACATAGGACATTTCGAGCTTAGCTTAACCATTCACGGTATAGTTTACTAGCCATGTTACCATGCAACCGTGTTAAAATCTCCAAATTTTTGGAAATTGGGTGTGCGCCCACTTCAAAACAAATGGCTTGCTTACATATGCTTTAATTAGAATAGAAGACAAGAATTCCATATGTACCCCCTTCTAGTTCATAAATTTTGTTGTATGTAGACCATGTAGAATTGAAAAGGGGGCAGGTACATATGGAACTCATCTCTCCAAATAGGATACCCAGAGATATCACTCAGTACCACAATAAAGTCCGTCCAAATTGGGCATTTTGACTTTGCGCGTGTGTGAAAGTCACATGGAATACAGTGGACATATCTATCAATAAAAGTACATCAGCCCTATCTTAGGGTTTGCCAATTGTGGTAAATGGTACAGTGCTCTTATAGATAGCAGTATGAATGAAACTAATTATCAAATGTGAGGTAAAACAAAACACTTTATTTTAGTTTGAATAATGGTGGGAGTTACAGTGACTTCAAATTGTCAAAATATCAATTTCCAGGGTTTGATCTGTTCAATTAGAGATCAAGGTATGATATAACCCAACAAGAACTTTGGGAACGGTACTCTCTTTACGACGAATTGAAACCAAGGCGATACCATATTTTAAGTGGAAGAAACGAGGCCGGAGGGCCGAGTTCTTCATGCGAAAAATAAAAAATAATGGTGTATGCGGTTTCAATTAGTGGTTAAAGAGAGTACACGTTCCCAAAAATATACCTTTATTCTCATTCTCAAACAGATTTATCATTTAAGGTCATCTTTACCCAATTTCGTCGATATTTTACGCCCCTTTTTCAACTTGACACTCACAGGACCGTTGACCTCTTCAAACATGACCTTTGACCTTGCAACATGACCTTTGACCGGTCAACAGGGACCTTTGACCTCTCAACAAATGAGGGATCAAATTGTGCGCCTATGACAGAAGTTTGGGTTTTTCCCCAATGAAGTTAAACTTTTCCAATGTTTTTTTTTGGGGTGCCTTGGGGGGGGGGGGTGGGGGGGGGGTTTTTTTTTGGGGGGGGGGGGGGGGGTTTTCTTCTTCCTGGGGGGGGGGGGGGGGGGGGGGGGGGGGGGGGGTTTTTTTTTTTTTGTTTGGGGTTTTTTTTGGGGGGGGGGGGGGGTTTTTTGGGGGGGGGGGGGGGAAGGGGGGGGGGGTCAATTAAAAAACAACTTAACAATTGTGGACACACACCACACACATCCCACACACATACACACACAACATCCACAACATACCCACGCGAACAACGGATTGCTAAGGGTCCTGCACAGACTATAGGATGGCGGACCCACTATAGCTGGCGGCCCACACACCACAAACGTTGGCTTCATGGATTACAATATATCTGTGCCCAGACGACAATAAAGTGTTAAAAGTAATACCTGTGAAAAGTTCAGTGGTAAAAATTTCCTCTGTGGTTTCTGCATATTTGGGCCCCACTCTTTATAAAAAATGGGTTAAAAACTGAAACTCTAAAGACAGAGCAACCAGTGTCATGGTTAGGTTTCCCAAGTAAAAGACCAGCTTGGAAAAACAATGGGAATTGTCATTTGTATGTGGGTAGTGAGTTGTGGCAAAGGCCAGGAGGAATCTCTTCGATCATCTTCATGAGCTAAATACATGAAAATTTACCGATTTCTAAGATATGGGCATTTTTAACCCAAACACTGATCTTTTTTTCTATTAAAATCATGTTGTTTGGGAGAAAGGGCCTGTATCTGGGGTTTGATTTTTTGCACATTACCCACAGCACAGGTACTTGTAAAAGGACACTGCTTTCATATAGTAGGTTAGGTGTTTGGGTAGCCAGAAAGAAAAAACATGAAAACTGTATTTTGTAATTCGCATTTTCACATCCAGGCTGTGAAATCTTCAGGAATTTATGACAAAGGCACAACTAATATTGAGTTTGGCATTTTGTTTGGAACCCAGGATTGAGCAGAATGACTTTCAGACCTATCATAGTTGGAGACAGAAATCCTTTGATGAACGCATACTTTTGGTTTATTTGCGGTATTCTGCAGAAAAACAGAACAGACACCCAAAAGCGATCTTGCTGTTGTTGCGGGTGATGACCACGCGCCCATGCGCGCTCAAGCTCCGCCCAATTTTACAACCAGGAAGTATGCCTTTGTCAATGGGTTATGTCCCTGAGTTAGTTACTCTTGCGCTATCTATGGGAACACCTTAGAAAAATAGTAGACAATGTTGCCAGAAAATGCTTGTGAAACAAGTCAATTTATACTTATACCATTTACCCAGTGATCGAATGGTTCAGGAATTACTTAGCTATTCATTCACATTACGGAATAATTGAAATAACATTAAATACATACAATGCCTTATTGTAATGCTTAAAATCTACAAAATGGACTTCTTCAAACTTCTGTCTTGCTTTGCATTATTGGTCTCACAACACACTTGTCTGGTACAAAAAAACCCTCTTAAAAATCAGAGATTACCATAAAAGGCAAATAGTATATTAACATTATGATCAATCAAATACTGTACATTGGGAAATGTATCATTATGTATCTACATTATTATTTGACATATCCTATGGCACTGGTAGGGACAAGAAGGCCAGTCTAATGGTAAAAACTGAGCACTATCAAGTAAACATGCATTCATAATGAAATATTTTCCTGAATCCATAAATTGTAGTTATTTTTTCTTTTGGGACAATTCGGTGATGTGCCCATCTCAATTCTAGTGGTAGCTGGAGTAGTTAGCTAAAGAGCAGAAGTAGCAGTAGCGACAAGTAGCAGACAAATAAGAGTAGTGTAGTGGTAAGGAGAATAGTAGTTAATCGATTGGTCCAATGCATTGAATTTAGAATATAGTGAATTGCAGGTAGGGGGCAATAAATACTCTATCACCCTACAAAGTTTGAAGGTAAGCCATTCTTTGCATTCTTTTAGTTCTTGTTGCAATTAAAGTTACAAACCCCCAACACTAACACCCATATTTCCACACACGATACACCATATCATTAAGCAATATTGAACATTTTTTGAAGAGCGCCCCCAATTTTCAAAATATGATATTTGTGCACAGTTACGTTGGTAATGTCTAGGAAAAACTAACCTGCGAACGAGAATGCTTTAAAAAATGCGATTTATCACCAAATAAGCGATTTTGTATAGAATTGGGGATCCCAGATTGGACTTACGGCAGAGCTGGAAATGCTACGTTTATGTCCGGCCATGATTGAAAATAGTGCCACCTCAAGAAATACCTCTAACTTTGACTTTGCCCCATACGCCGAACTATTAAAAACAACTAATGATGGAGCGTAGACACGGACATGGCGCTATTTCCCGGCTATTCACCATGGAAAGGCCGTTTCCAGCAAGGTTGAATTATTATCGGGGATCCCCGATTAATAATTTATTCTAGTTATACAAAATTCCTTCGTTGTGAACATAGGACATTTCGAGCTAACCATTTACAGGTTAGTGTTACTAGCCACGTTACCAATGCACAACCGTCTGTACACATCTCCAAATTTTTGAAAAATTGTTGGCGCCCTTCAAAAAAAGGGGCTTAAATTGCTTTAATCGAATTATAAGACAAGAATTCATATGTACCCCCTTTAGTTCAAAACAATTTGTTAGTATTAGACCCATGTAGAATTTGAAAGGGGGAGGTTGTACATATGGAACTATCTATCTCCAAATAGGATACCCAGAGATATCACTCAGTCTCCACAATTAAAGTTGTCCAAATTTGCATTTGATTCTGCGCAGGTTGTGAAAGTCAAATGGACTACAAGTGGATCATATCCTCAATAAAAGTACCATCAGCCCTATCTTAGTGTTAGCTCAATTTGTTTGTAAATGTACAGGCTCTTATAGATTAGCAGTTGAAGAAACGTAATTATAGGAAATTGAGGGTTAAACACAAAAATCTTTCATTTTAGTTTGAATAATGGTGGGAGTTACAGCTGACATTCAAAAGTGTCAAGTAATATCAATTTCCAGGGTTTGTTCTGTTTCAATTTGAGAATCAAGGTATGATTTTGGGAACGGTACTCTCTTACGACGAATTGAACACCAAGGCGATACCATTATTTTTAGTGGAAGAAAGAGGCAGCCTAGGCCGACGTTCTTCCACGCATAAAATAATGGTGTCGCCGGTGTTCAATTCGCGTAAAGAGAGTTACAGTCCAAAAAGCATACTGTATTCTCATTCAAAACAGAGTTATCATTTAATGTCATCTTCTTTAACCCACTTCTGCGATATCTTGACGGCCTTAAATTACAACAAGGACGGCACTGCCCACCACCCATTGCACAACCAACTCGAACAGACCCGTTGACATGCAACAATCATATCGTCAATGAGATGCCAATGTTGGCAGAGCGCGGCGGAACCTAGCACAAAACGCGGCCCCCCCTTATGGCGTCGAGAGCGCTTCTACCCAAAAATAACGTCAAATACGCAGCGCGTACTTCCTGGTTCAATGTCCAATTGAAAAAAGATTATAGCAATTGACTGATCAGCTGATGGGGATTCTAACCAACATCCACACAAATCAGCATTACATATTTTGATTCGTTGCATTCTCAACACTATTAGAAACAGAATTATTGTAATTACATAATTATCAACTTTTTAGTTTGTTTGCAGTTGTTGAATTATGTCAAGGACAGAATAGGGGACAATGCGCACCTGATGTAATTTGACAGTGCAGAATAAAATGTTACTGCAAAATAATATATGAGAACAGTCAAAACTTATTAAAACAAAGTTATCTGAAGGAATATATATAGGGTGAGTTAAAACAAACTTACATTAGGCATTTCAACATTTTTTAAATCACAATTTTTTTCGTTAGAAACATGCCCTGGGGAAAGACTTTACATTCCAAACCAATCATGGTCTGTCTGCTATCATGTGCTTGACAAATCTTGACAACACATAATTGGTCGTATAACTCTGTCACTGACTAAAGCCTTTCAAATCAAAGTTTTCCCGAATAAATTCTTCTGGTATATGTAGAGTATTTTGCGCAAAAGATCATGCCGCTGTATTCCTCCACAATTAAACAAAGGCACAGAAAAAAAATAAAAAGTAGCTGTGTATGTCTCCTTAAAATGTTTGGTTACATTTGTTAAAGCTTTTATTGCCAAGATTTGTCTGAGAAAAAGGGGGAACAATGAGAATTTTATTATCTTGATAGGTCAGCCCACAAATGTATAGACCTTACTTCCTAAACATAACTGGGTTTTGACATTTACAGCAAAACAAGGCGAACTCGTATGTACGCGCTGCGGAAAATAGTCCCTGCCGAATGTCGCGATCAATAACATGCGATAAATGAAACTACACACCCCACCCCCTCCCAAAACCCGCACACTCCATCTTCATCCCCAAACACCCTGCAAAAACCCCACCCCCTCCCCAAACCCACCCGCAAACCTCCACCCTCAACACCTGCAACACCCACCCACCCTTCCCCCCAAACAACCCCACCACAACATCCCAACACCCCGACCACGCCCCAATCACAACGCAATAAATAACCCCCTCCCCAATACCGAACCACCCGTCCCCAACACCCTCCCACTCCCCAACACCCCACCCCTCCCCCAACACCCCACCCCTCCCTACTAGTAGTCTCATGTAGCCAAGGAATTTGGTCTATCCGATGTACCGTTCAGAGATACAGCAATTTATTACGCATATTTAATAGCTAATTTGCATTACTAAGCCGTGGCGCCCGCATAATCCACATACTTTCAAACAAAAAAAATTTTTTTTTTTGCCCAATAAGATGGCCTATGCATAACGCTGTCATGCAAGCGCAGGAATGTTTGTAGTATCCATATGTACCGCTGTCAAAATAGCAATACGGAATTGTGCATACTTAATTAGCATCCTTCCTACTCACTTTTGCCCGGAAATACGCCCCAATTAAATCAGGTCAACAAACTCTTTCAGCCGCGCTGCCTTCCACAAGTTACATCATTATATGCCTTACGGAACTCCAGAGAAAGAAAACTTGTAAACAGCCTGGAGGAACATTTCATAAATTATTGAAAATTCTTGTAGTAAAATTTCAAAATGAATATTTTAAGCCCAAAATCTAATCAGGCAAGAACGCACCAACCCGCTTCTTTCCACCAACGTACATCAATATACGCCTTACGGAATTCTAGATAAATCGTTAGAAACCTGGGTAAATTTATCACGGACGATTAAGGGGACGAAACGACCGGACGAACGGAAGTGCTCATTTTATAGTCCCCGGTCGAAACTTGTTCGGCGGGGGGCACAAAAAAAAGGCCCTTTCCAAACTAGCCCCTATGAATGGGAGGGATATCGGCCCAAGGCTTGCATTGACAGTCGCGTCACAAATCTTGGATTCGGGATCTAGTATGCATGTAGTTGTTAGTAGTAAAACCAAGTTTTAAATCCGGTTTTGTCCGCGCAACGGGGGGTGCCGGATTCACCTCACAGGGTAGCAATCGCCTTACTCCTCCTTCCCTTTCACCCGATTCAATGCATCCCCATCCTCAATCAAACCCTCCTACTCTCCTCCTCCACTTGCCTTCATCCATGTCTCTTTGGTTGGCCCCTTTCTTCCTCAAACCACTCACCTCGAACTCAAAGGCCATTTTTAAAAACATGCCTCCTCATATTCCTAGCAAATGCCCATACCATCTACACCATTCGCCTTCGCAGTCGGTCAGCCGCTCTTCCAAACCCAAACATCTGCAATCAAATTCCTCAGTCTTCTTCCTATCCATCAAGTTTGTAACCACCACCCCATTGCTCTCACCATTGCTCTCTATGTCCTTCTCAAAATCCCCATCTCATTTTCACTCAGGCAACATGGCTCACTCCCATAAAGCATCCCTGATCTCACACAACTCTTGTACACCATCCCTTTCATCTTCAAAGGAAATCATCTCCCATGTAACAACTCTCCACATTCTCTAAACATCACCCACCCATACCTTACTCTGGTTGTCACAGTCGCCTCACATCCACCACCTGCACTAACCCTGCATGTAACAGAATAAAGTGCAATGCAATGTACACGGTTTATTCCACAATGGATCAACATGAACTGAGTGATGCAAGTGTTAGATACAAGCCTCGGCAAGGATGTTCAGGCAAGCATTATAATTAACTAAACTAAAAAGAGAATTTCATTATAGAGAGGCTGTTTTGAACATGAAATTGTAATTTTCCCTTTAAAAAATCTGAATGCACCTTTAAATAGCATGCCATTGCTGGGTGAGGAAAAACCTTAAATGTGCATTTGACCTTTGAATCAAAACCTCCTGCATGCAAATTACCGTCCAACATTAAAACGCCCTATATGTCCTGCCACATTAAAGGATAGCGTTGTCAGTTGATGGTTGCAAGGTAAACCTTTGATTTAGCACTACCCAAAATAGCTCAATCCTACCACAAATACAACAGTTAGGGATTTACTCTCCGACTCTTAATTCTATAGGAATGTTATTCATTCATATACTCTTGTTTTACCTTGTCATGGCAATAGAGTAAACATGCAAGCACTGGCACTGCACCCAAATACAAGCGTAATTACAAGTGTGAACAAAGATGGTGACGCAAAATGCATGCCTGACTGCTGCAAGTAAGTATTAATTCCGCGATTCCCCACTGCCACGACGAGGTGAAACAGAGTATAGATCTAGGTCACTTCAACTACACCTGGGTGGGGTGGTCATAGAAAAGGTGTGGTATATCATATTTATTTGGGGTTGTGCATTACAATAACACATTACAACAATATCAAATTACCCACCTATTGTGAAATCCACCTGTTTGGCATTTTTGATAGCTACAAAGACAAGGCAGTTCTCGAACCACTTAGTGTTGCCTGCTTTTGTGATCCACCTTTCTTTCACTCTCTGCACAAGTTGACCTCTAATAACCTTTGACCTTGGTATGTGGCCTTTAACCCTACCATGACATGCAAGTTTTGCCAGTGGGACACATACCTTCTCTCTACATTGTTTAAGGCATGGAATTCTTTAGGAGGCTTTGCTGAAGTCAAAAATCATTATACAAATAATGAATGTTTATGAGTGCAATGGTAAGAATATTTTCATGAGTTGAATGGAACATTTCATCTTTCAATGAATGAAAAATATTCTTTCCATTGCATGAATGAAAAACATTCATTATTTGTTTTATATAACATCTAAGTAGATCCTTGTCATTTTATTAAAGGCCAGACTAGCTTGACTACGCTAAGTAAGGCTAAGCCTAGCCTAGCCTGGGCTAGCCAAGTAGCAAGTTGCTATGGACTCAGGGCCTAGCTCTTGCAGGGCTAGGCCTAAATGTTGACTTACATTTACCTTCTCCTAATACTTGCTATAGCCACTGCATCAAACTTGGTCTGAAGAAACCTCCATGGCCGGGAATTCCATGTAGATCCTGCTGAAAAACATAACTTTGCCGGCAGAAACAACAAGATCGTGCTTCCATTGTTCACTCACGCAAGACTGCAAGTTCCGAGACTCGCTGCTGCACCACAATCAACACTGATCATAATAGCAGCATAGCTGTGGCAAAGTTCCGTGTAGGTGCGTGCATTAGGTGACCCACGTTTTGTGAAGACGCACGAGGCATGCAATAGAACAAAACTTATGGAACAAAAATGCACGCCAAATGGAACAAAAATGCACAGTATGTGACGTAAGCATGCAATATATCATTTATTTAATGACATGTGACTGAGAATCCTCCAATCAAATGACAAGGATCTATTTAGGTGTTATATAAATCAGAATATCTACTATGCATTAGGATTAGGAGGTAAAATGCCCATAGAAGGTTTTATCACCCAGTGACAATGAGAATGACTTTTTGTCTCCTGCATACCTGTATACCATGGGTGACCCAAAGTGCACCATTTGCCACCATCACAAAACCTTAATTATACATATATTACTCTATTTGGTGTACATATACATATATATAGTTAAAATACCATGTGTTAATCAAACTTTCCCCGTAGTCGCTGTTTAAATACTGCCGGTAAAATGGATACGACTGCTAAGACAGCTAACACGATGACTGATGTCCATGAGACTGCGTCGCCTGCGTGGGATAGCTGGTAGAGCATGGTGCCTGCCCTTATTGCAACAAAAGATGGAGGTGCTACGCCTGAAAGGGGATGAGAAATGATATCTTAATGTTTTAGATAAAATATATTGGCTTGTGGAAAGAATTGAGGCAAATGTGTGTATCATTGGTTTCAAAAAACTTAATGTTAAACAAAAATGGCTGTACCACAGTATTAAAGTTCACCATGTAACATTTTAATTACTTGTGCCTTATTCTTACCCATGCCCTTGCCCAGGGGAGGGGCCATGGGGCGGATGCCCCCCCAATTCCAAAAAGCCCAAAAAACTCCTAAAAAGAGCTAAAAAAGGCCCAAAAAACAGAGTTTGCGAGCACTGTCAGCAAAAAAATTAGGGTTTTTTATGCTCCTTTGTTGAAAAAGGGTTAACATTTCAGTAAAAAAGTCCACTTTCGTCAAATTCGCCTCCCCCTTTGCAATTTTGTGGAAAAGTCCCCTTTTGAGAAAAAAATCGCCCTCTAAAAAAATCCTGGTTACGGGCCTGTTCTTATTGATCTCATGAGGGGAACATGTCTGAACGACAATTAGCAGCAGTGTCAAACCCTTTTTATCTCATGTGGTCCGACCAGCAAAAATCATCAATGAAAATTTTAAAATGTCCCAGGAATATCATTCCCAAATTCCCCAATTTTTCCAGGCATGGGTATACATTATCAAAGTCCTTCTTAGCTACTCACCTAGGAATGTGCCTATGAAGAATGGTCCAAGATCTACTTGTAGCACTGGAGATGTAATGTTAATAAACCAATTAGGTAGGAATGGTGTTATACGCAGAAATATAATGTAGTTCAGCAGATGTTCTCTATGTCTTGCAACCTGCAAATAAAAAGAAGAAATCATAATTTTTATTTCAGTAAAAAGGTGTCATTTTTCATACTTCACATTTAAATAAAATAATAAATTTTGGTGCTACGGTACCTTAAAGAGATACAATGGCATGACAAAATATTCAGACATAATGAAACGGGCCCTCCTGAAATCACTTCTACATATTTTAAAACAACTTGGATGTTCACATTCTGTAACTTTAATTTCACGGCTTTTGGCTTTCGGACTCACTGTATTCAAAGAATATAAGCTGTGGGCTGCTTCATAAAGAAACTTAACATTTTAGTGATACACACACACACACACGCACACACACACACAACGGAATGCAAAGTGGTCCTGCCAGCTATGCTGGCGGCCCACAAAAACAGTAAAAAAAACAGTTTAAGTTACAGGAGAATCCTCTCACAGAAAATCAAGGTTTGACATCCCTGGCAGAATTTACAGTATATCTAGCATTTTAGATCTCAGTTGTGAATATGCAAATGAACCTTGATATTGTCCGATGTCTCTTTCCTCCTAACAAGTATAGAGTTCATTCAATGCATTAAAAATACATCGTCATCCTCGGATCGCTAGTGTCGCCTGCCATTGCAGTCTGTGAATGATAGGCCTCATATGACCTTTGACCTTGATATGTGACCATACACACACACACATACTCACTACCAAAGTAATCACTATGTGCTGATCTGCAAGCAGATGACACAACAAGCTTGAGAATCCATTCAGAGATTCCTTGCCAAGGGAGAATCATTGCAAGAATGGGTACTCCTGAAATTCTAACCCTGCCTATACTTTGATTCGCCATACGTATGGAGTGACGACATCCCTTTCTTGCAGCTATTATGCACACAAGATATGTATACCAACTTTGTACGCTCATACTTACAGCTCATATGTTTATCACTACGTCAATGCTAAGAGATCGCTCCAAACGATGGTCATACAAAGTATAGAAAGACCAGAGAAAGTTGAATACCTGACAGATTAAAACCCAAGGATATTACAGTCGCTGCCAGAATTTCTCAGGCAAGATTGGGGTAAGCACAGCATAATATGCGTCAACCCGGAAGCATGGATAAGATCCTAATGACAACCACCACGCAATTCTTAATTGGTCGAGAGGCGTTTTTCGCTATACCATGTTTTAATTTGCATAATACATTGCGTACGTGGGGCTTGCCTGAGAAATTTGGACACCGACTGTAGGAATTAGAATATGCTGCAACTTACTGTGGCTGCCCATTTCTCCACCCTCTCAGGAATGTACTTTTTAACAAGCTGCACCCCAACCAGGTAGGACAGCAGGTAACAATTGGATGCACCTATTGCTGAACACTGGGAATGGGAATAGAGTGAAAAAGTGTTAACATGTTAAGATTTAGACTAATCACTTAAGCTGCACCCCAACCAGGTAGGACAGCAGGTAACAATTGGATGCACCTATTGCTGAACACTGGGAATGGGAATAGAGTGAAAAAAGTGTTAACATGTTAAGATTTAGACTAATCACTTAAGCTGCACCCCAACCAGGTAGGGACAGCAGGTAACAATTGGATGCACCTATTGCTGAACACTGGGAATGGGAACAGAGTAAAAAAGTGTTAACGTGTTAAGATTTAGACTAATCACTTAAGCTGCACCCCAACCAGGTAGGACAGCAGGTAACAATTGGATGCACCTATTGCTGAACACTGGGAATGGGAATAGAGTGAAAAAAGTGTTAACATGTTAAGATTTAGACTAATCACTTAAGCTGCACCCCAACCAGGTAGGACAGCAGGTAACAATTGGATGCACCTATTGCTGAACACTGGGAATGGGAATAGAGTGAAAAAGTGTTAACATAAAAAAAAAAAAAAAAAAAAACACACACAACGGAATGCAAAGTGGTCCTGCCAGCTATGCTGGCGGCCCACAAAAACAGTAAAAAAAAACAGCTAAAGTTACAGGAGAATCCTCTCACAGAAAATCAAGGTTTGACATCCCTGGCAGAATTTACAGTATACATGTATCTAGCATTTTAGATCTCAGTTGTGAATATGCAAATGAACCTTGATATTGTCCGATGTCTCTTTCCTCCTAACAAGTGTAGAGTTCATTCAATGCATTAAAAATACATCGTCATCCTCGGATCGCTAGTGTCGCCTGCCATTGCAGTCTGTGAATGATAGGCCTCATATGACCTTTGACCTTGATATGTGACCATACACACACACACACATACTCACTACCAAAGTAATCACTATGTGCTGATCTGCAAGCAGATGACACAACAAGCTTGAGAATCCATTCTCAAGGGAGAATCATTGCAAGAATGGGTACTCCTGAAATTCTAACCCTGCCTATACTTTGATTCGCCATACGTATGGAGTGACGACATCCCTTTCTTGCAGCTATTATGCACACAAGATATGTATACCAACTTTGTACGCTCATACTTACAGCTTGTATGTTTATCACTACGTCAATGCCAAGAGATCACTCCAAACGATGGTCATACAAAGTATAGAAAGACCAGAGAAAGTTGAATACCTGACAGATTAAAACCCAAGGATATTACAGTCGCTGCCAGAATTTCTCAGGCAAGATTGGGGTAAGCACAGCATAATATGCGTCAACCCGGAAGCACGGATAAGATCCTAATGACAACCATCACGCAATTCTTAATTGGTCGAGAGGCGTTTTTCGCTATACCGTGTTTTAATTTGCATAATACATTGCGTACGTGGGGCTTGCCTGAGAAATTTGGACACTGACTGTAGGAATTAGGATATGCTGCAACTTACTGTGGCTGCCCATTTCTCCACCCTCTCAGGAATGTACTTTTTAACAAGCTGCACCCCAACCAGGTAGGACAGTAGGTAACAATTGGATGCACCTATTGCTGAACACTGGGAATGGGAATAGAGTGAAAAAGTGTTAACATTTAGACTAACCACTTAAAGACTTAAAAAATAAAAAAAAAATCATCAAAAATCAGATGTTTGCATGTCTGTAATAGGTATAAGTATCCTAACATACTCTACATGTGATAAGACCAAAAAGCAGCCTAATAAGGACAAAATCAGATGTTTTAGTAATTATTGTCTGTCCAGACACTTATTACAACAATATAATTGAATGGAGATTTGTATCTTTGAATACTGCTGTTTTCTTCCTTTTATGTGGATTTTCAGCTGCAAAAAATAACTTAAGGAAGTTCTACACACTTATCCTTCACTTTTAAGCTAATCCTTCAAATTTCAAATATTTTGACTCTTTCGGGTGGATCACTGATAGTGCCTTTAAGCACAAAAACAAGAGCACCAATGATACAGTGGCTCATACAGCAAACATATAGCTAACCACTTGAGTGAAAGATAGTCTTTGATTTTGCAAAATTCAATACAGCAGTTTATCACTAAACACGCCATATGAAGCACTACTCTATGATAATTCTGATAAAAACTGGGAATAGCAATGTTTTCGACATACAAGAGGAATTATTTTTCAAACAGTTATCTAACATGAACACTGTATGACCTACCCCTTAAAACATCTGAGCATTTTAAAAACTCAAAAAAACATGAAGCAAGTTGTCAAAAATGATCTCAAATAACCTCTAAAATAATTATCCTAAACACCCCATAACCTACCCCTCGATGATCATGGTATTGATCTGGGTAAAATACCCCATTTCTGTGCAAGAAAACCATTTAAGCATTTGGTACACATGAATCAATGACCCCTTATTGACCCTTCGACCTCATCCTATTAAAACCCAATATAACCCACCAAGGATTATTCTGAAGGATTACCCTGCCATTTCTGTTCAAGAAGCATTTCATGGCATTTTAACAGTGACCTCAAAAATCCCACAGGTGATGAACTTTGCCTTCCTGAATATCCTATGACCCACTCAAGGATAATTTAATGTGAATAAATCGCACAATGTGCAAGAAGAAGCATTAAGCATTTTACTCTTGCCTTGTGTAGTGACCTAAATTATCCTCTGTATGACCTCTGACCTGACCTCTCATCCCTGAACACCCTCTGTGACCCACCCTATCATCTATGGTAAATCATCTTTGTGAAGATAGATTTAATCTTAAATGCTTGATGTCAACATGCCACAATGGCCGAGTTGCTTAGAGTATTACATTCATTTACTTACCAAACACACAGAAATAAAGCTAGTGGGACATGGAAACAGAAGCTGACAATATGATAAGGAATATATAGAACAGGAATGGCAAATGTTTGCAAGCTGAAAAAAACAAATCACTGTAAGGAAAAATAGGATACAACAATGAATGACAATTGTATACTAGGACTACGTTAAAAATGATAAAACCAATTTGTCTATACCAAAAAAAAAATAGCAAGAGGTATATTTAAGTTAGCCAGACTACTTTACCCTTTTTTCACAACCTTTAGATTTCAGGTTTAGGTGGGATTTAATGCCTAACTCCATGCAAGAACGAAAAGACTGGCACATTACAGCATGTAAAGAAAATGCAGCAAAAAAAGCCTCCTGTTCCAACGGATTTGGGCTGGCAGCACCAGTGCACGGAATGACTTACACGCGCGTGCCCAGGAGCCAGATTTTGGGACACGTTAATTGATTTGAGATGTCTCCCGCTAAATTATAACACCCACATGATTTTCTTTGACCAAATGTTCCTAAAATGTCCAAATCATGCAAAAACATGTAAGTAACACTGGATACTAAAGTGCAACGAGAGATGTTGAGCACACAAATATTGTGTCATAATGGTAATTTCATATTAGACACTCAAATAGATTCTATCGTTTCGATGTTTGGCACAGAAATCTCTTGTGAAAAGAGAGAAAGGGAACAAGGTTGATTTTGATTTGTATATTTCATAGAAAAAATAGGCTGAATTCGTATTTGCCCATATATGAAATTAGACATTTCACAATTTTTGTACCAAAGAAACATTTCTCAGCTTAATCTTTCATATGGGTATATTTTTGATGGGAAAAGCTTTAACATCAGGGCAAAAATCTTGTTTTTTTAATTTTCCAATTTTTAAAGGACAACTGATATGTGAATCTGTCGTTGACACCTTTAACAATCGCAATTGGAATTGGATGCAGATTTGCCAGTCTGGAAATGGCTACCATATGAGCTAGTAGATGTAAATTCCGTGCACAGTTCAGTAGCTTTCATTCACCAAGGTATTTAGGAAAAAATACACCCCCTTATTTTTGGGTTGATATATGATACCCAGATCACATAAGGTCAGTTCATTTAAATGAATGTACAGTAAACAACTGAAACTAAGTCCTGGGTGGCGAATGAGCATATTGTAACGTCATAGTGTATCATATGGAACTCCACAAGTGGTCAATTAAAGTAACCTTATAAGCATAGATCCAAAGAATTACATTCTGTTGATGACTGTTAAATGTTTTAAATCGACCACTTTATTGGTGGCAGGGATGCTTTTGTACAGCTGTGGCTGCTGTAGTCTCATCCCCAAGACTGGTGTTTTGTGGCATGTATACTGCGGAACTACTCACAACAAAATTCTGGTGGAATTTTGTTTCAGGTCGATTCGCCCGATTAGTCAGCTATTTATAGTACAACCATGCAGAGTTCATGATGTATGATAGGTCGAGAAAAGTGCTCCAATTGGTTAGCAGTTAACAACATGCCGTCATCAAGGTTCAAGGGCAGGGCCTCAAGTAAACTTACTAAAATCAATGACGACAGCATAAACAATGTGAAAGATTTCTTGCAATGTTTTCAGCTACAAAAACATCTCATCAACAACATGTAGGATTTAAATGTGCTTCGTACCAGTCGGTTCGATGGTTTTTTTTAACTCAAGATCTTTGATCAAAACTTTAAACCAATCAGCGATGAGCTCGTGTCGAGCTCCACCAGACTTGCATTAGGACACCGCCACGTGCCTAGGGGGAAAGCAAACTATGAAGAAACATCCCTGCTGATGCTTGCTCGCTCGCTCGGCTCACTCACTCACTGACTCACTCACTCACTCACTCACTTGTGTGAGCTTCACCAGACTTGCCCATTAGGACACCGCCACGTGCATTGGGAAGCAACATCTGAGAAAATCCGCTGCTGATGCTCGCTCGCTCGCTCGCTCACTCACTCAACCTACTCACTCACTCACTCACTCACTTGATGTGAGCTTCACCAGACTTGCCCATTAGGACACCGCCACGTGCATATGGGAAGCAACCTCTGAGAACATCTGCTGTGATGCTCGTCGCTCGCCGCTCATATCACTCAACTCACTCACTAACTCACTCACTCACTCATTAAGCGTTGTCGAGCTACCACCAGACTGCCCATTAGGACAACCGCCACGGGACTATGGGAAGCAACCTCTGAGAACATCCGAGGCTGATGGCTCGCTCCGCTCAGTCACTCACTCACCAACTCACTCACTCAATCACTCACTCACTCACTCACCTCAATCACTCACTCACTCATCACTCACTCACGCACTCAACTCCCTTCACTCATACACTCACTCACTCACTCACTTCACTCACTCACTCACTCTACTCACTCACTACTTAGAGAGCTACATTTTGGGGGATGTTTACCAATATTAACTTAAATCGTAAAACATTCTTTAGTTTACTCTATAGGGTCTATAAGACAACTATAACATGATTTTTCTACTACATTCATTTGATACCTGTATGTGGTTGACAACCAGTCCCACTAGCTCACAAACTGTTCTTTTACATTTAATAAAACACCACTTGACTACTACTAGCTAAACAGACTGATTGATTTATAAATCTCAAAAATTGTTTTTGGTGATATGCTTCCAAGTTAGGAAGAAAGCACTTTATGAGAAGTCAAACCACTATCAAGGGAACCCACCTTTAATGTTGTCTCAAGACTGATTGCATATTTCAACAAAGGATACAATATATACGTAGTAAAAAACCCTGCCGTAACTGTAACAAAGTACTTATTATTGTAACGTGATAACACACGACCCAGTGCCTTGGCATCCTCTATATCTTTGGGCAGTTTAATGTGTTGCACTTCATCTCTGCAAAAGAAAGAAGAATGAGTCAAGGAAGTTAAAAGGGAGAATGGCCATTTGGCCATTTGGCGTCCCTCAGGGTTAGCCACTGTCATGGAAGCTATTTGATAAAATTGAAGGTTGCTGAGCGGGATTGCAAAAATGTGAAGGTACACCATAATGGCATATGGGTTATCACTCCTTTACTGCACATGGTAATCAAACCCTAACCCTAAACACTACCCTAACCCAAAATCCTAACCCATATCTGTGAATGTAAAGCTTTCATTAGGGATCAATCAATATTTATGCAGAGTTGAATGTGGAAATTCAAAAACAATTTCAGAGAGGAAAAAAATTGCACTTGCTCCAAATTTTTTTCTATTAAAATTTTGCCACTCCTTGCTTTACCTGAAACCATTTATTGGAGAGAGCAAATTTTAAATTGGATTCTAATCTAAGTTCCAAGCACTCAGATCTTGTATAGATTCAATTTAACAATTAGTACCTGATTAGATCCCAGTGAATGGCCCCCACTGGGTATCAACTTCAGGTAATATCCTAGTGGGGGTCTGACAGTGGTTCTTTAAGGCTCTACATTATCTTTAATGTTTCTTCAAACATATGCACACCCCAAGAAATAACCTAGCGGCACTGGCGCATGTTCAACAAAATACGAAATTCCTTCAATGATAGTCTATAGGACCTTGGAAAATACAGATTACATTTCATGCACAAAAATGACATGCCACAAAAAAAAAAAAAAAAAAAAAAAAGTTGCTGAGCGGGATTGCAAAAATGTGAAGGTACACCATAATGGCATATGGGTTATCACTCCTTTACTGCACATGGTAATCAAACCCTAACCCTAAACACTACCCTAACCCTAAATCCTAACCCATATCTGTGAATGTAAAGCTTTCATTAGGGGATCAATCAATATTTATGCAGGGTTGAATGTGGAAATTCAAAACAAATTTCAGAGAGGAAAAAAATTGCACTTGCTCCAAATTATTTTCTATTAAAATTTTGCCACTCCTTGCTTTACCTGAAACCATTTATTGGAGAGAGCAAATTTTAAATTGGATTCTAATCTAAGTTTCAAGCACTCAGATCTTGTATAGATTCAATTTAACAATTAGTACCGGATTAGATCCCAGTGAATGGCCCCCACTGGGTATTGAACAGGGGACCTCCACCATCAACTTCAGGTAATATCCTAACAAAGGGTCCATGTTCTCCTAAACGAATGTGAACCTAGTGGGGGTCTGACAGTGGTTCTTTAAGGCTCTACATTATCTTTAATGTTTCTTCAAACATATGTACACCCCAAGAAATAACCTAGCGGCACTGGCGCATGTTCGAACAAAATATGAAATTCCTTCAATGATAGTCTATAGGACCTTGGAAAATACAGATTAATTTAGCACAAAAAATGGACATGCCACAAAGCAGATAGGAGCCTTCATAAGAGGCTAAAGACATCCAGTAATGTGTAAGCTAAAGTTTTGGATTAGTTGGTTACAACTTTACCTAATGTATCTAATTGATAAAAAGCTTTAAAATCATGCAAAAAAATAAATTTTTACAAATTCTTGAGGGCACTCTATTGTTGTGTCTCTTTAACCAACACCATTCACTATGTTTGCAAGCAATAAAAAATACCACATATTACCATAGGCCCTAGGAGGTAGGACTAACAATGGACACAAAATTACACTATGGGTTATTGTGGTAAATTTCGCTGCTACCACACAGAGGGTTCCAAACTCATTTATGTTAGAATTCACTGATTACCAACAAAATACCACAGTAGTTTTGTGGTAAATTGTGGTTTAATTGATGGCTTCACAATGTTTTACATCCGAAGTGTGGTATCAGGCAATATATGAGGCCGGGTACAAATATAGCCAATTCATATTGGCTCCTAGAAAGAGTGGGAAAAAAAAGCAGCCAATAGGGCGAACATTGGGGGCATTAAAGATGTCAACTAGGTTAACCCATCAAAAATGGGCGGGACTGCTAATGGCTAGGTATATTTGCATGGTTACATTGCTGATTACCACAAATTACATATTGATGAAACCACAGTGAATTACACAAATTACACAGGGACCGCAAATGATGTGCACACTCAGAAAAATCAGTAACACTGAATATCACAGTCACTGATGGCTAGAACTACTGATAACCACAAAATACCACACCAAAAGGAGTGGTGCATTAAACACCAGTTACCACAATTGACCACAAAATTACCATGTGTGGTATCCTGTGGTAATCAGTTGTGTTAGGGCTAACAAATGTATCTATTATACATTACTTACTCATCTAACTTTGGGAAACTATAGTACACAAATGACATTGCTAAAATTGCTGAGACAAATATCAGTAAAAGTAGAATAAATGATCTTGTGGTTCGGTCTGGTATTGAAGGCTGTGATGTGGTCTTTTCTTCTGTAGTGGAATTCATGGTGTCACTCTTCGGTAAACCTGGATTTAAAATTGAAAATATATCATTGTTATAAAAGCTAAAGGCAGGTGTCCAGTTTTAAATAACATAGGGGCACAGTGCTAATGGCCTTTCCTAAAACTTACATAACCCCCTGGGCACTACCAGTACCCCTATAATACAATCTGCCTGATTGGCTCATTACAGGACCTTCCAAGTGACCAATCAAAATTGCACTTAGATGCTGACCATAGAGATAGAGTAATAAAAGGCTAGAGGTCAGACGGCCATCTTGAATAAGCGAGGTCACTGGTGGACGCTTGGATGTTTACCGCCCAAGCCCATCACACCTAAAACTGATAGCACGGAAAAATGCACTTTTTTGTTGATTTTGCCAAGCGACCCTCGCTTATAAAATGCTGCTTAGATATCCAAGAACATCATCAGGCATGTGGTTTGTTCAGAAAGTTTACCGTCGCAAAGATCAGGCACGGTGTTTTTTGCAGATTTCCAAAATGGCTTCCAAAAATAGTGTGGGTTATAGCATGTTCGTAGTTGCTATGACGAGTGTGACGTATTTAACACAGTAGTAATGCACGGTTATAATATTTTAATTAGTATGGAACTACTTTGACCTCGGTAAGTGTGAAAACAGTGTCCGCCTGCTCGTTCGTTTGTATTATTGGTAATCAGCAAAAATAAGCGTGTTCGTGCCCATTCTAAAGATATAACCGGGAACAGTCCACCAGAAGCCTTGATGCTGACAGGCAGGGAGGGTCCAGGGGGTTAACCTAACCCTACAAAAGGCTATTCGGTGCCATGGATTTGTAAATGTACCGACACGCGTATCTAGTGGGCGAAAGTATGGTACTTACGAAAGCCATTCCAGCCTGCTGAAACAAATTATGGGTAATGCAAAGTCCCATGTCGGCAGCACTTACCGTTTCAATACTGCATCCACATGTAGTAGTATACTCTCATCCATCCATATGTTCCCCTATAGTGATTTTAGAAATCCATTGCATATCGAAAAATAGTCGTAAAACAATCTGTAAACGTGCTACTACGTGTAGATTTGTCTATGATCACAACATGTGCTATTATTTTTGTTTGGGTTATATCGTGCGAAGACCCGAAAAAGAGTCCTCTTGCCGTAACCGGCCCGCACTCTTATGTGTTACACACACGACAGCCACTGTATTGCCGTTTTGGGAATAGATTACAATCATGTGACAATGTTCTTGACATTCCCGATGTCATCCTGAACTAACCGAATGTCGCTGCAGCTGTCAAAGCATGTGGTATCGCCGCCATTTTTGTAAACAGACATGTGACCGATGTTCATATCACACCGGGAATTATAAAATTCTTTTGCCGATTTCTTCTTGGCAGTAAGGGATCGTTCATAAACGAGTTAGAAACTATTGGTAAACAAGCCGGATTAGAGTTCCCTGTGATATACGGTCAGGTGGAGATATTTCCTTGTAGAATTTTTCTTAATTTTTTTGTTTGCCCTCCTGCCTCCTTCACCGCATAGTCAACACGTTAGTTTTATATGGTTCTGTTGATACTGTACTGCCCCACATCTCAAAGTGGTTGACCCGAGGGGCTACAACCAGAGATGCGGTACCAATATCTACGTTATCGAAAGAATAAAACAAATGCTAAATTTTGATATCATGAAAACTCAAATCTGATGGTTAAATAACAGAGATATGCGCATTTGAATAATAAAGGATTAACAAAAGAAACTAATATTTAAAGGTCCATTGACACGACTGAGTAAATATTTCTTCATTTGTTACAAGATTCAAGTGTCAAGATTTATTGACAATTACCCAACATACAGGTTTGGTCAACAACAAAGAGCAGTACAAACATGACTGTACAAAGCCATTTACATAATTTTACATCCTATTCACCTTATATTTTCTCTAATACTAGCATAGGCAGAAGATATAAAATGAACTGCAAGTTTATTGTCATAGTCTTGAGGGCTCATTAACCCTAACCCATGCGAAGTGCAATGAGATGCAATCAAGTTGCAATCAAGTGATTGGATTGCACTTCGGCCGCTTTCCCTGAGGTGAATGTTATATGATTTAGTATCATCGATTGTTAACTTGTAAATGGCCCATTTCACAATTATAGTATATTCATCGAAAAACGATCTTTTATGCTGGGATGGGCGGGGGTGATCGGACAAAATGATGATGTACCATTATCTCTCGTTTATTTAAGTCGATAGCTGCTCTGTAAGTTTATTTGTATACATCTATACATATGTTCACATCATTGTGACATGTTCTGGTATCACACAGCAGCTATCTAATCGTTCTTATTTCCGCGAGGTATCATGGTTATTGAGATAAGCGGATACAGACGAGTATCGTGGTATTAGTCCATTGATAGCATGCTAAATAACCACCCGTGATTTCGGCAATGTGAATTGAAACGTAAAGAGAAATTAATCTCCTTTCCTTGTTTGTGTGAGCTCCATAGACTTACTAAGCTCCATTCATTTCCGTTTCGACTGAGAACCTCCTGTTTTGACCAGTGGAACGATCTGGTCACGTGTTTGGAAGATCGCTTTTGGATGAATCTACTATAGGCGCCACTTTTTGTCAACTGAGGGGTCAATTTTTCAAAGTGAGTTAAAAGTTGTTTACTCATTTTCTTCTTGCCAAGGCTACAGGTTTTAATAAAAATACCTCTGACAAGCTTAATTGTTCACCCCTCTCAAATAAAATTCCAGTTACTTGTTTAATTTTTGGTAATTTTGTTGAAAAATGGATTCTAAATTACAAATGAATAATGTACATTGGCTTGTCCATATAATGATAATGGACATTAGGCAACAGAAAGTATACCCCAAGCTTCCTCTAGGACAAATTGAATAAATTTGGTTGTTATTTCACAGATATATGGCAAATTCAAGGTGTATTTTGTGACAAAAAAGGGGGAATTGACTACTGAATAGTTTACTCACACTGCAAAATACTAATGTAGGCTCTAACATTCAATTCATGTGTAGGTAATAGAACAAATAATGCCAGCTTGTCAGGATAAATAGGATAATGATATCAATGTTTGTCAAAAGTTGGATGTGACATTATTACAATGTGACGGAATGATGTTGAAAAAAGTGTTTTCAACCAAAGAATGCTTGAACAGATTTACATTTTTAAGAGTTCCTACAACCACAGTAGAACATTTCAAAGCACTTCTATTGGGACTCAGCAGTAGATTGGCTATTTATGGGTGAATGTGACATTTTTTCTTGTGAACGGACAATTGAATCATTATGAATAGTTGTAAATTGAAGAATTAGTTTTCAGTCAACGGAATTTTTTTGACAAGTCCCTATCAATTTTTTAATTTAAAGTGTTTTTCTGGCCTCGTTGATTCAAGCACATCCAATACTGATAGGCTTTTTCTTAAAGCAATGTTTATGAAAAACATTTTTAAAAAGGAAATGATTCTGAACACAGCAAACAACCTTAATGACATATAAAATATAAAACCAATTACAATGTGAAAAGCCAATCAAACAAGTTAGTTGAGGAGTTATATAGGTATTTTATCCAAAACTCCTTGTGATGTGAAAATGAGTGTGAAAACCGACACATTTTTAGTTGGCCCTGGCATTTATTTAAAGAGAATTAGGACACCTAAAACTAATTGTGATTTTTAGGGAAACAAATAGCTCTAAACAAAATAACTGAAATTGGGTGTACAAAAATTATTTAGGAAAGAATTTAGTATTCTGCCACAGCATACGAACTCGGCAACGTAACGGAATAAAAACCGCATGTTCAAGGTGCCAAAATTTTAAGTGTGGCAGAATACTAAATCATCCCGATATTTATCTTTTGAGCAAGAAAGAAAGTTGTTTTGGATGGACGATGTGCTATGTCACAAATAGTGGAAACGGACCAAATTAAAAATGATTGCCAGCCCTTAAGATCGTAGTCCTAATGTGTGGGTTACCCGATTAGCTCTTCCAATTTTGTTTCCAAAAATAATATTACAACTTTACAAAGTGGATATTTCTCTTGTTAAACCTCAAATTCTACATTTAAAATATGGTGGATGTGACAAAATAGGTGAACGGACATGAGTGCTCCGCATCCCATTTTGCTGTAAAACAAAATTAGAGTGAGCACAACAACAAATTGTGTTATAGTCCAATAATCTGAGTAAGGACATAAATTAATCATATACAATATTCCTTTGCTACAGGAAAATAAGTGAATATTTGTTTTAAAATCACTTTCAAATGTGTGTAAAAGTGAACGGACAATTACAGCCCACACTGGAATTTTTGCAAGTGCATCTCATAATACTTTATACAAGAAAACTATGTCCTTACTTTTTATTTTAATACAATGGTGGGTCTTATTCTCTAACAAAAATAAATGGAAATGGTTCTGAATAACATCAAACAACCTTATGACATTATAAAATATAACCCAACCCATACAATGTGAAAAAAAGCCAATCAAACAAGTAGGTTGAGGAGTTTATTAGGTATTTTTATCCAAACACTCCCTTTTTGATGTGAGCAATGCGGGGTTTTTTGTGAACAGACACATTTTTAGTGCCTGGCATTAATTTAAAGAGCATATAGGACACATAACTCTTGTGATTTTTAGGTATACCAAATAGCTCTACCAAATAACTGAACTTGGGTGTACACACTAATGATATTTAGGAAAGAATTTATTATTCTGCCACAGGCTACGAATTCGGCAACGTTAACCGTCAACGGAACAAACCGCATGCTAAAGGTGCCAAATTTTAATGGTGGAGAATACTAAATTCATCCCGATATTTATCTTTGAGCAATGAAAGAATTGTTTTGGATGTGACGATGTACCTACTGTCACAAAAGTGAACGGCAAATTAAAATGATGCCCAGCCCTTAAGATCGTATGATCCTAATTTGTAGGGTACCATAATTTGCTTCTTCCAATTTTATTTCAAAATATATTCAACTTTACAATGAATATTTCATTCTTGTTCAACCTCAAATATTCTACATTTAAAATATTGTGGATGTGAACAAAATAGGTGAACGGACAATGAGGGCTCCGCATCCATTTTTGCGTAAAAACAAAATTAGAGTGAGCAACAACGTTTTTGTCCAATAATCTTAGGACATAAATGAATCAATTGACAATATTCTTTGCTAACGGAATAATTGATCTTTGTGTTTAAAGATCACTTAAAATGGTGTGAAACAGTGATGAACGGACAATGTCACATCCACACACTGATTTTTGCATGCATATCATACTTATACAAGACAAGCTTTGTCCTTAATTTTTATTTTAATACACTGTGGTCTTATTCTCTAACAAAAATAAATTATAGAAATAGGGAAAATGTGTTTGTTGTAGAATGGGCAGCTTGATAAAATAACCTGAATTTTTCCAGTTTACCACCCGAAATTGTCTTTTAGGCACATTATGATATCATAACACCTAAACATGTGACAAGAGCAAGTTGGTTAAGCTAGGGGAGGTATGTCCTGATGATCATGACTAGATCTCTAACTGTGTTTATGGCTGCCTGTTATCATAGACTATTAGTCATGACGATTTGTGTGAAGTGAAAGGGCCATTTAAGCCAAGATACACAGCACAGACAGCTTCTGCTCTAACTTTACGCTCAAGTGGCTTCAAATATTCATTTTTTAATAAATGTTATATTGTAAGCATTCTTGAGAGTCTTCGGCATCATATGAAAACCATTTTTTTTTCCAGATTTAAAAATTCACATTATGAAATTGTCAGGTGAACTTAACCTTGTTTTTGTGGGTCACAGGGCTGCCAAATTTGGCAGCCTGTGACTGGATTTGACATGAACTTTTTTGGATAAAATTGTGCATCGGTTGCAAATTGGTACGACAATTATTCTACAGACTCCTGGAGATGGCATGTATGTCAAAAAGAAATATTTTTCAGACTTTTTATTTAGGAAATATACCTCTCAAAAACATCTCAAAACCTTAAATGGCATGGAACTCTCACATAACATTGTAACTGATGGCACACCAAAGAGTCTGTCCAAATTTTAAAAGATGATGCCGTAAGTTACAATTATTGGAACTATGGGAGGTAGAGCCCCCATAGGGAGGAATGGAAAAGCCCATAATTACTACTCTGATCCCATAATTTTGAACAACTGGAAGGAAGAACAAATTCAAAAATGGCACCTAATCATGAAATGGGCCAAATACGAATGTAAACAACTTTATGATAGTAGCAACCGAGGAATTTATGAAATCGGCCGGCGCTTTTTCCCGCTATAGACGTCACACGGGCTACTCGGACGTTGCGGCGCCATTACGATTTATCCCGTCATCTATATCATGTATCAATTCTATACCCCTTTTTTCATAACTTTTCCCGGCGCTTTCGACAAAATCTGACACCCAACCGTGAAGTTTATAATTTTATTTTAAACCGTTATATGCCGAAGTTGTGCAGTTTCGATGGTGAGGCACAGGTGAATTCTGGTGAGTACTTTGGCAACTCCAATTGCACTTTTCAGCCGGCAGTCGGCACATTGCACGAGATGGAAGCAGGGGGGGAAATCCCTTGGGGTGTGGCCTAAATGTGGTGCAGTACGAACTGAAAAAGTGGAATAAGGAAATACCCGTCTTAGATTTTTGTAGGCGGGGTAGCTGGGGGTGTTTGGGATTTTAATAGAAGGGGTCCAATTAGCAAAAAGGGTGAATGGGTGTTATGCTATTTTCAAAATGATTGTTTTGCCTTATTAAAATAGTTTTTAATGTCAAACTTTTTTTAGTTTTAACAGGTCTTCATGTTCAGAGTAAACATTCGTTGGAGCTGTGTTACATTATGGTTTTGATGATTGATGATTGATAATGAATGATGGCGGGGCCGATGATGGAGATTATGATGATGGCGGCGATGGTGATGATGATGACAATGGTGATGAGCATGTTATTTTAAACTTCTGTCTTTTTTCATAGAAAAATTTTTGTTTGATGCATAATATTGATGTTTTTTTATAAACCTATTTTCCAGATCCTGTAAGGAGACCAAATACCTAAATTTCAACATTTAATCACAACCTCTTCTTATTATAACCAAACCGCAGGTGATAATATAGGATATATTGATTTCCGTTTTTGGGATTTGAACATATTGGCGTAATGTTTTTCCTCTACATTTGCTGTGATTGTTTGTTGGACATTTTAACTGGTCTTTTGGTTTGTAGCCTAAAAACAAATCCTTTATCTTCTTTATATTTGTTTTAAATTCTTTTCTTGATCTAGGTTGCTGCTTAGGTCTGACCTGATTCTGCTTAGGCCACAAAAAAGTTTGTCACAGAGAAATGTGAAAAAATAAAACTGTTGAGATTGCATTTTTTTGGGGGGTGCATCCCCTTCGCAGCCGAATTTTAGTTTTTTTTAAATTCGAGTAAAAAGTAAAGAAAATGATGCGCTGTTTTTTGTTTATGTGCTTAAACACAGCTACTGCTGTCAACTAACCTGTTGCTGCTGCCCTGCCTGTTACTTTGCTAGCTTGCATATTTGCGTTGATGTAAAGCCGGGGGGGGGGTGGGTGGGGGGGGGGGCAGCTCCCAGTGGGAATCTGCCCCCCCCTCTTGCCCCACCTGAAAAAATTTGTCGATAGGCCTACTATACTTTACAAATTGTAATACATACATTCCCCCTGAAAACCCTGAAATAAATGTGCCTCTTAACCCCCCCCCCGAAAAAAAGGCTGGCTATGCCACTGCATATTTGTAAATAATTTGTACATAGTTTTTACAAAAATCAAAAGAAAAGAAATACTACACCAGCACCACCACGACCACCACCATCACCACCCATCACATCATCAATCATCAAATTAATTTCAAAATATACAAATAATATTTAATATTAATTAATAATACACAAAAGAGTTGTTGTTTCCCAGTATGCCGGTGGGTGGTTTTTGATTTGGCGGAGTCATTTTTCCTCACATTTTTTTAGTTGCTTATGCCTGACAAAGGCTGCATTTTCGACATTTGACAAAAGGTCCTCAAAGATTAAAAAATCATTTACATATTGACTTACTGTAGCTATGGGCTCGATTTAGCATTTCTGGAAAATCATTTTTAACCTTTGGTTTTATTTATAAAATAAACCAAAATAAAAATTAATGCATTTTGGCCAAAATTGGTTTAACTACCTGACCCTCTATATTCCCCCACTATCCCCCCCCCCCCCACGTGCTGCCGCCGTGCTGTCACTGATTAGTAGCAATTTATTTCCCTTTACACACAGTATCTTATTCCCTATCCTATTACAAAAAATAGCCACAAAATTAAATGTGGCATTCTGGGCAATTTCAAACTGTCAAACTCATTATTGTCCTGCACTGGCTGACTGTCCAGGCTGGCCTGATTAAGGGGGCAACATTGGATTGGAAACTACCGCCTCCTGCGTGACTCCTAGCTGAGACTAATCAAAAAGGCGGTCGTTGATGAAATTTTGACTTGCCAGACAACCCATAATCCCCACGAGTTTTGGATCAGCGCCATGCAAAATGCGAAATTTGCTGCAACTTTAACCTATTTTACAAAAATTCTAGAGGGTGTCCACGAAAGATTTGTCACCATTTGATGTAGAAATATGTTCTTTAGAGATGACAGTTTGTTTTCAGGTGGACACCACCCCTAGATTTTAAACGACATTTAAATTTTGCTTGTATCATTTTAATGTGTAAGCACGTGGTGTAAGCAAAATTTGCGCTGCCGTTTTCACTTACCTACCCGTTGGCCCAATTGAATCATTGTTCCGCGATTGTAAACGTGTACTGTGAGATGGTTTTTGTTGTGCAGCCATTACTAGGAATAATTACGCGACGTATCGCATGACCGGGGTATCACTAATTATGAAATAGATCTGGGTGTAAGGCTGGCGCTTCCAACCCCAGGCCCACATGTCAATCAATTTTCTTGCCCCTAGTCTAAAAGTGTACACTTGTCAAAATAATAACCTCCAACAAAATAAATTAATTCGGATGTCGGCAAGGGGAGCCCACAGGGCGTTATGCGGCACAGACTTCATTTTCTGGGAAAAACGGGGACGTGAGACGTAATTTTTTTTTTTGGGGGGGGGGGGAAAAATTCCAAATTTTGGCCGAAAAATTCCAAATGTTGGCCCAAAAAAATCGCTGATATTTTCCCAAATGGAGATCGCTGATTTTTGCCAAAAAATCCGTCTTTTTTGCTGGCCGGGGGGGGGGGACTGGGGGTTCAAGAAAAAATTAGGGGCGCAAATTCCCCCTGCCCCTCCCCCCCCTTCCCCCCGCTTGGTGCCGCCACTGGGAGCTTAAAGTTTTGTACACTAAACCAATAGGATGGGTTGTTGGTTTTGACAAAACACAAAAATGTGATGATTATCCTCAAATGGTCAAAAAGGTCCACTTTTTGTAATTGTTTGATAAAAAGGGCCTAAAAGTTAGAGAAATCTTGACAATAAAGTCCTCTTTTTTGTGTTGAAAAATGCTCAAAAGTCCAAAAAGGAAAATTTTAGGGACTATGAGCTAATAAAAATCTCAATTTCCGTGGCGCATTCAATAACTTCCAATCACCAGTATATTGAGCAAATACTCCCCTGTTGTTTGTATGAGTTATGATACCCAGAACATGCAAGTCAGTGTCGTTAATGTGCACATCCAAGGCTAGTGAAATCAGCTCTTGGTAGATCGCATGCCCTGCCCTCATAGTGGCATTAACCACGCTTTACGTTATATAGTTTTGTAGGACTGTGTATGTGTAAGTTCACGCCGTTATAACCAGTTACCAATAGTCAATATTGTCATTGTACAGGGGGTGTTTTCTTACACGTGGTACTATTGTTAACACAATAGCAGGCGACTTTTTTGTTCTCTTCATTTATGTCAATATGGAAAGGCCAACTGCAGAGGGCTTTTCTTTTCGATAGTTGTTAAACCGGCAACCATACATTACATGTTATGCGTTCCCGACACACGGTGCAAAATACCATCGTGTCACAGGTAACGTGTTTTGTGCCATGTGACTAAGGGGGACATAATGTGTCACGCAGCCCCCCCTAGATTGGAACCTTCTTCATGGTCTTTGCTGGATTTGAACTGCAACCAAAGGTAATGTCCATGCAATGTGGTGAGGCATTTGGACTCAGCTTCTCACTGTGGAAATCACGACTTGGTAAGGCCACTAAAAATATCTTTTTATGGGTTAATTCAGTGACATATTATCTTAATTCTCTATTTATTTTCAGTTGAAACATATCATTCACTTAAGTTGATTTAAAATCATCTATTTGAAAGATTAAAAAAAATGATTTGTTCTGAATGATACATGGTTGCTCGTAAAATTTCTTCACAAATTGAAGATTATCACAACACACCATTGAAGATCGCACTCCCAAACTACCACCGTAA
>JAMKCH010043257.1:0-27265 GCA_023653785.1 Ophioderma brevispina
TTATTGAATAGGCCCGCAGCGTAAACTTTTTCTACTCACACCTCGGTGCCATCCTTGCTGGTTCGCAACCAGTGAGGGTTATCGCTGTTGCTGCACAAGCACGCGCACCTACAAATCTGTGCGTAACGCGTGATGTTATCAATGTTGCATTTCCCAGTGTGCCAAGGTCCGATCGACCGAGTTTGCGATTTATGCGAAAATCAATCGATTGGAGAAACCATGATCTAAAAGATGCCTGATTCCAATGCACAAAAAGTCTCCCGATGACCCCCGTTAATTTTGCTAGAAAAAAGAGATATTTGAGCCCGAGGGATAGCATGTGGCATCGGTTGTTATTGTTGTTTTCACTCGCTAAAGTGTGACAACGTAAAATACCGCGGTCATAAATATGAATTAAGGATTTTCCAAATACGACGCTCCGTAAACCAAAATATGGTGGTGCCCAAAAACGATGAAATGAAGTGCGTGTGCTCATTATAATATACTTTTGGGCACCTCTATTTTGGTTACGCTGCATTTCGGGAGAAATCTTCGGGTGGGTTATATTTACGTAGTGCCTAACCACCGATCATCTTAAATTGGTGTGAAAGACTTAACCATGGCTGTGGCAAAAACGATAGCGTACATAATAAACGTGGCGCTTCCTTAAACCGTCTACTGCTTCGAAAAGTTAAGCGTGAAAATGATGTTTCTTCGCAAGGAATTAACAATGACCATGCAACCATTCTGGTTACGTATATTTAGGGGGGATATGTCATTATCTATGTGCGAAGATTTAAACCCATAATTCATTTAATATTTCACAGCAGAAATTCAATTTCAGCGTGCCGTTGAATTAGGATTGGGGATCTTCAAGTCCAATTACCAAATCCCTTCTTTATGACGCATGCTTACTTTTGGAGATTACCGTTAACAGGTATGTTAATGTCTATTACCAACACAACTCTATAAATCTCACAAATTTGAAAACTTGGGGGCACTCTTCAAAAAGGCAATGTGAACGTAGAGTGGCTGTGGTAGAAATCAATGAAGGAAATGAGGGGTTGCAAGCTTCCACTCATTTTAATTTCGTTTTCTCCACACGGACCCTTTGTCTATAGAGCTAGAGCTTAGGAAATAATTTGCGCTGAATCGCGGAAAGAAAAGAAAAACGTAAAATTTTCAAAATGGCCTTCAAGCTGTACTCCTCTATCCCGGCGTTCGCGTGCTGGAATTTTAAACAGTGTCAGAGTAAAATCATTACGCGGGTGTGTGACACATATATGGAACGCTCCACACACAACATCATGGCGAGCTGGTTTAATGCGCTGTATATCGAGTTTACCCGCTATCATCGCTATATGTGAGTTTACAGCGCTGCCTTTCCAGATTGAACTCTATGTGCCGAATTTCATAAATCAGTGGGGGGGGCCAGAATAAATCATGCCGAGTTTTAAAAAAATGGACATGTTTTTTTTCAACATGTGCAAACTTGACATGATTTTTTTCACTGAGGCAAACTCGCATGATTTGCTTTCTCAACATGAGCAAACTCGACATATTTTTTCTAACATGAGCCAAATCGACATGATTTTTTTATCAACATGAGCAAACTGACATGATTTTTTTTACACATACACACAAAAAATCATCGGACTGTATGCAAAGGGTTCTCATGTTAGTGTGCAAATCGGGATTAAATGGTAATTTTTGGTACACAAGTACGTTATGCATTGATAATAAAAAAAAGATGGAAGAATTGCCACACCCCTTATGGTCCCCAGTGGATTTCAAGGTTACACAGGGGTAAAACTTTTAAAATGTTCCGATTGTGTTGAAAAGCACACATGATGTGTGTCTGATTACAAGGATTCCAAAAGGTTAGATGGCTTATAGGTTGGAATTAGGATTAAAACTGAAACTGTGAAAAGGACAATTGAGTTGTACAGGGTCAAAATTAAAAAGTTGATCGATTTGTAAAAAAGTGTCAAACGCTGGTTCAGCTATAGAATGAAAAATAGGGAAAACCTTTGATTGTTTGTTTAACCAAAATGATGGAATTACGTCAACATTATGGAGTGGACCTGGACCTATTTTGTTGGATATGTGAAAAACTAAGCATAACAGACACAGAAGATAGGAAACTCTGCCTAGTCAATTTCTTAAAGTCGGGAAACAATGTGCCACCACAATTTCCAAAATCAAATTCTAACTTTTGACCCAGGATTAAACCAAAAAGACTTTTTCGCATGTACCCCATAATTCCGAAACTATAAGCCACTGATATAGTGTAAATTATCCTTTTTTAAAGATTTTTATTTTTTTTATTTTTTTTACGTTTTTTATTTTTTTCGAATTTTAAAAAAAAAGTACCCCTGCTAAACCTTGACACCACAAGCTGACCGGTCCATTAAGGGGTTTGGAAAGTTGACTTCCATCATATTAATGGGTTGAGTATTAATGCCTAAAGCAGTATCTGGGCCAAGGGTTCTCTGCTAATAAAATTCACAAGTTTATCAGGTAAGCGCACATCTCTTTCACTACAGTCCTCTGCTAAGAAGACGAATTTGATTTATCCGATTGAATTACGATAACCGAGCCTCAATTATATGAAATAAAGACTCATAAAGAAAAAATTTGAGCGTTAGAGAATGTCCGTTAAAATTATCTCTGCGTGGTTGAGGTCTGTGCGCGCCTTTTAGGCATGTTAGGAGGCGAGAATACCGTAATATCATCTACGCCATTTTGAAATACAATGCGGTTATTCTTGGTTCAAATAACGTTACTCAACCATTGCTATTATTTGCACAGGTTAAACAACCCAAACTAGCAGTCAGGTCCTTGTTTTTATAGACGATGAAGGTAAGCTCATTGGCTATGCAGTAAGATTAATTTCTACTTGCATCGGTTTTTTTCGAATAAAGCCAACAAGTTTATTCCGTGAAGGTTTCCGAATTCATAAGTGTGTCCGAAAAAAGTGTGCCAGATAGGTCAGGTTACAAAACATCCATATTTTGCTGTAGCCAAAAAGAACGGGCGCCGTGAAAAGGTTTAAACGACAGGTTGTGAACAAAGCAACTTTGTGAGCTAACTTTGGGCGCTAGGTTTTGCGGAGTTGTTCTGATAAAAGGAGGTGGTACGACCCATAGTAATTGGAACGGGAGGGTATTAGGAAATCAACTTTTATTTTAACTCCAAATTGTAGAGTTAAAAAGGGTACTAAATAAAATTACATGTAAAAAAGATTTAATGTCAGAAAGTTCGGCCTGAAAGGAAGGAATCTCTCCTCTGTCGAGCCAGGATTCCAGTGGCAGGGGGGGAGGGGTCTAAGTTTGCTTTAGGAATGCCAGTATATAATCGATCTGAATCTCTAGAACCCCCATTACTTTTCCGGAGCAGTCATGAAGATAATTTGTCCAAGCAGTGCAAAGGATGGGGTTGTCCCTCGACGCCACAATATTCAGAATAAAATAATCCAAGAGTTTACCACCTGAAGTCATTGTATAAATGTCCACTTTTAGGATCACTAACTAGAATCCATTTTGATTCCAATAACCGAACTCTTTTTAGCTTGAAAGATGAAAGAGGAGAAGGAAAAGAGAAAAAGCTGTAGATGCAGCTCCTGTTGTATCTATAATATCCGTTAATCCTGACAAAATAGGTACTGCACAGATCTACATTTCTGCAGATCAAAATAATTCTTAACACAAACTGGAACACTGTTTAAAATGGTTCCTACTTACCAGACTTTCCTTTAACTTACGGGTAAACCCCAAATTATTCAATACTTTCACGCTTTATTACCTAGTACCTAACAGTAAAATTACAATTTGGAAGCAGAAAAATGCAAATAAATAAACCGTGGCAAGAAACATAATAATACACCATTTTGAAAAAAAAAAGTAGTATTTTTATACGTCGACGATTATTTTATTTCAGTTATACGTCTTTTGTACACGTTACTTGTTTTTAATGTACAAATAATGACTTTGATGAAAAATCGTTTACCTATAAAAGTGTTAAATAACGTCGTAAGTAACGTCCATTAAAAAAATGAAAGTCTTATATACCTATCATTTTAAAATCGTTTAAAAAAAAACTCTTGTAGAATTCATTTCCTCCTTTGTATTATTTATATTTAGTTTAATTTGGAAAAGAGTGTACACACAACATATATATTTAATTTTAGCATCTGATTCAGTAAAAGCATGTAGTATGGATAAGGTTTAGGATTGTAATCTTAAGGCCTGCGTTTCGAATCTGTGTAAGGACATGTATTAAGTTTATTCATATGATGATTAAATGGTGACTTAGATATCTGGGTAGACGTTTCGTATAGAAGTTCCCATTGATGCACAATGGACGGTATTGCATTCATTCGTCAAGCACTAGAGGGCAAGCGACGACCTGAAAAGCGGTATTTTTTTTATCGACGATGAAGGTTAAGCCTGGCTATGAGTAAGGTTATTCACTGCATCCGTTTTTTTTTTTTTTAGATACAAGCACAAGGTTTCGTTAAGGTTCGAATTCATAAGTGTGTCCGAAAAAAGTGTGCCAGAGGGGTCAAGTTACGGAAACTCCCTACGTTTTCCACAACGAATGCGGTGAATGAAATTAAACGAGTGAACCAAGCAATTTGGGAGCTATTTTGGCGCTAGGTATTGCGGAGCTTGTCTGATAAACAGGCAGGTCGCACCCCTAGTAATAGGGAACGGGGTATTAGGAATTCACTTTCATTTTTAAACTCCAAATGTAGATAAAAATGACTAAACAGAAAAGAATCACTAGTCCTAAGGCAGGACTGTGGCAGGATTCGTGAGCAGGGGGGAGGGTTTCAAGTTTGCTTTTAAGGAATGAAACAGTAATAATTACTGGAATCTCTTCAGAACATGTCCTTTTTCGGAGCAGTCTGAAGAAACTTGTCAGAGTTCAAGAAGGATGGGTTGTCCTCGACGCCACTAATATTCAGACGACAATATCCAAGACGTTACCACCTGAAGTCCATCGGTCTCAAAATGTCTCACTTTAGGACCAATACCTGGAATCATTTTGTATTCCAATACCGAAGACTTTTTTTAGCTTGAAGTGAAAGCGGGAGAAAAAGCTTGTAGATGCAGCTCCTGTGTATCTATATATCAGTGTAATCATGACCACTATGTAGCACAGATCTTAAATTTTGCAGATCAAAAATTAATCTAACAACGGGCCAAACACTGTTTTTCAAATGTTCCTAATTTACCGACTTTACCTTTTAAATTACGGTAAACCCAATTATTAAATAATCATCACGCTTTATCTACCGATAACCTAACATAAAATACAAATGGTGGAAGCAGAAAAATGTAAATAAACAGTGGCAAGCAAAAATACTACACATTTTGGAAAAAAAGTAGTATTAACGCTGATATTATTTATTTCCGTATAGTACGTTCTTTCTGTAACTTACGTGTTTTTAATGTACAAATAAGAACTTTGAAAATCGTGTTACCTATTATATATATATATATTTAAAAGTGTTAAATAACGTCGTAATTAAGTAACGTCATTAAAAAAAAATGCCAAAATCGTTTATTCCTATTCATTTTAAAATAGTTTAAAAAAAAAAATCTGTAGAATTCATTTTTCCTCCTTTTGATTATATTAGTTTTAATTTGGAAAGAGTATACACACAATTATATTCATTTTAGCATCTGCTACAGTCAAGTTCATGTAGTGTAGGGATAAGGTTTAGGACTTGTAATCTTAAGGACCTACCTGGTTCGAATCTGTGTAAGGTACATGTATTAAGTTTTATTCATATGATGATTTAAATGGTGACATTAGATCTGGGTAGACGTTTCGTATAGAAGTCCCATGATGCAAATGAGGTGGTTGGGATGCATTCATTCCGTCAAGCAACTATAGGCAAGCGGAACGACCCTGAAAAGAGGCTTATTTAACAAAAAAGCGGCAATAGCCACCACATCAAAATTTTGTTTATATGGAAAATATGGTTGGAAAGTTATTGGAAGTGTAAATCTGCAAGAATTTGCTCTGGAGAAATAGATATAGGCTAATTGGCATTACAAATGCATACGAAATTAGGTATGCACGAATTTGCAGAAAAATAGCTTAAACTTTATCACTTAAAGGAGCTATCGATTTCGTTCTTTTTAATATTTCGCCAAATGAATTCTACCAAAATATAATGTAACAAAACTGACATATTCTTTGAATAAAGTATGTAACAGGTCGATATTTCAGATTTTTACATATTTTGTCGATTTAGATGCTATTTTTAATTATAAAGTTTTATACATACATATATTGTACATTCTTCTGAAGAAGATGTACCTATAACCGATTTTTCAAGAACGGTGAGCATTTTGAAGTGTTTTGGTGAATTTCGGCCCCGAGAAAATGCTTCGTTTTCTCAGAGTTGCATAAAACCCCAAAATCTGCATTTTACCGATCTGCGAGGCGTAAAAACCCACGCATTGGGTTACCTTATTGATCGGTCCGCAGAGTGTACCCCGACAATTTGACGGATTTCGGCTGTTGAAGCAAAATCACATATACACCAAAATTTGTTGTATTTCAGGTTTTATGTTTTCTGGGTCGGGGAAGGGGAAGCGGATAACGGGAAAATAAGTTGCGTTTAAGGGGGGTTTTGGGGCATTATACTTCCCGCCATAATTTTACTTTCAAACTCCGCATAAATATGGTTTCCATCGATATGAAGAAAAAATCAAGAAACATTGTGGTCAACGATGGTCACTTTTGAGTTAAACCATTAAACAATCCAAATTTTTCGCCATAATTAACTACATAAGTCTATGGAAATCAGTGTTTGTCAAGGACATTTTTGGTTATAGCTAAAAATTTAGCCATAATTTATTGTTTTGATTTCGTTATATGAGTTGCGCACCATGTCGCTTTCCATAACAAAATAAAAACATGGGTCACCCCGATGTCACTTTTGAGATTCATGCAAAAATCCTTATTTTTTTCTTGAAAAAACATGAACCCCCGCGACATCTTATTGCGTATACGCCGACAAAAAACCAGAATAATCCGCAGTACGCAACGTGCTGAGGGCGCATCTCTGAGTGTTGCGCGTTGGTATTGCGTGTATATGCGTGACCAGCGAGTATCGATCACCACCAGCAATCACCTCTGTTCTACATGATCACATAGGACATGCAATCTAGTCTAATTATGTTATGCCGATCGCACGAGAGGGCTTTACCAAAGTGTTATCTCAACTTTCGCGGGCTTTTGCTTTGTTCGCCTCATTGCCTGACCCTCCCGGTCAGGTGTGGCCTATGCGCCTCAGCGCGTCAGTTGCCCGGCCTTGTTTTTTGTTTGACCCCACGGCTCACGTCACTTGGCTTGTTGACAGCGCTGAATGGTCTTGCTTTCAGCGTATTTGAAAAGACTTACAACTTACAGTTCTGCTGTTATACTACTACACCGTACTAACTGCTATTACTATCCTCGTATTACTACTCTTGGATTGTAGTCATGGGCCGTAAACGAGGTTCTAAACGAATAATCTACTACTTCGGTTTCGCAAAGTAAGAGACTTTCCGTTGTTTCAACAAGTCCGACTAGACAAACTGAGAATCGCAGGCGCAAGCGTTGAGAAGCTTAACGAATCGGCCGTTCTACAAGTACACAACAACAACCTACTTCTACTGCCCCCGGGTCTGTTAGGTCTGTACCGGCTGTTCGTCAGGTGTTCAAACCAGCGTAATGAGGTGGTAATCGGAACATTAATGTTAGTACAACTGTTAGTGGTGTTTCTTCATCGGTAGCTCCCGCGGTAGCTAGTACCAGTAGCCTGCCAAAATGGTCCGGAAATGGGAAAATTCTACCACATCGGTAGTGGTGCAAATTCTGCGGTGCCGGCGGTGACGCAATCGGCGTAAATGAAAGCCGGTTAGGTAACTGTTGCTATTCTTCATAGGTAGTTCAAACAGTGTCTCAATCTACCATGTCTTTTCCACCTTTGCAATCTTCAGTGTGTGTTGTGAGTTCGGGAAGACAGAATATCAGTCCAAGTTCTGTTTCTTCTGAGGATGGTCGGAATTTCATATCTGTAGTATATGGTGGTAAGATTCATTCCTGCGCCTAATCTTGGGAATCTACCGTTTGCCGGCTCGTCAGAGGTGAAATTCAAACATTCGGGGATGATGATCGGGGCTCCCTAATACTTCGCCCTCCTAGATGCAGCGGCAGTCGGCATGTGGCGTCAGCCAAATGAAATTGATGGTGGTGAGCAACCTGTTACAAAATATTTTATTTGGAACCTCAGTAGAGTAAATGCTAATCAATGTGGTTTGAGTATGTCCCCTATAAATCCAATTGGTAGCCATTGGGAGATGCTGGTGCCCCAGAAAGTCAAGAGATTAAAATGTAAAGGGCGAGTTTTGGATTTTGGCAAACTTTTGGATTTGAGGAAATTCAACCCAGCTCTATCTCCAGCTTGTGACACTTAAAGTAAATGAAAATGGGTAAGATTGTTTGGGAGGAGTCAAAGTCCAAAAGAAAATTGTGTCAATTCACGATTGGACGTCGGCATTGTTTTATTTTTCAGCAATTTTTCGCGCTGCCACCAATAGAACACAAGAGTATTAAGTATGGTCTTTGATCGCCCAGCAGGCTTCTAGGTTTAGTGGATGGGGTTTGGAGGGAGTACGACTCCCAATTTCGTATGCGTCAGCAAAGGCAACCAGATAGATCATGGGCAGTGATAGATGGGGAGTTGTGGTCACTATTTATCGCAACTTTATTCCATATATGGGTGGTCCTTATCAAGCGCCAGGAGGTTTAATCCCTTCCTTCAGGTAGGGGGCGCAGTTCATCTAGAGGTTTTCAGGGTCAGTTTCGTGGCAGTTCGGCGCCAAACTCTGCTTCAAAAACATACAACGCAAGGGGGGTCAATGCTAAAGAAAAACTTGCTTGCATTACAATGGGTCTCAGGATGTGCAAACCCTCAGTGCAGATTTGCACACAAATGTTTCAGATGTAGGCGCGTGTTGGCCACGGTGCCCTAATTGTTACAAAAAATAATATAAAAGGGGCAGGTACTACCATGGTGAGTGTGTTGAGGGCTGTCCTTATTAAAGTAAGGGTCAGGATGATACTGGTTATGATTGAGTGTGATGGTAGTCCCTTACTGTCGGTGTTATTTTGTTTAAGGAGCCAGGTTACTACTAAGTAGTTCGTGTTGATAGGCCCTCAGTGAGTAGAGTAAGTAGTAATAATTTAAAGGGTCAGGGCTTCTACTCGGTTCAGTGTTGGTAGACCTTCACAGTATTTCAAGTGATTTGTAAATGGGCATGCTACTAAGATTGTGTGTGATGATGCCAAACTCATGTGTCAGTCTTGCTCGATAATTATGCCCTGGTCCACCTCTTTGTGTTTGCTGCAAATACAATTATCCTGTTCAGTTGGCACAGCTAATTCCCCTTTTGAATATATATCCCGATTCACATCGGCAGAATTTTAACGGGATGGTTTCCGGTTTGGTTTCAGATTGGGTTTTTTATATGGAATAGAGCCCTAGGGATGCGCCTAACTTGAAGTCAGTCAGAAAAGATCCCGATTGGCCTTGGAAAAACTTAGGAAGGAGATTAAAATGGGTATGGATGGCTGTCATTTAAGGAGTAAGGACCCTTGAAACACTTGATGGTATCTCCATCGGTTTGGTTGCATAAGCTGAGAAGGTACATTTAGGAACGATACACACCACCCTTTCCTATCCAGATGGCGAGTCTGTGAATGATGGTATCGACAGAAGCGTTATGTGTGGTCAAGGTACTCCAAACTTGATACGGGCGGTGAATGAATTTAGTAATGAGATTAGGGAAGGCGCATTGATGGCAAAAGCTGATATAGAATAGCCTTCAGATGTACCATTCATCCTAGATTTTGAGTTGTTAGGTCTTAAATTGGGGGAGGGATTCTTCGTAGATAAAGGAATTCCTATGGGAGCTTCATATTGCTGCCATGTTTGAAAAGTGTTCACTTTTGTAGAGGGGGTTCGTGACATGTGTCAAAATTCACGATATATGTGTTCATATTATGGCCGATGATAGTTCCTTGATGGGAGCCGGGACGGAGTCTTCGTCCTTTTCTGCAAGCTGGTAGAATGTTTCGAAAGGGTGTGCAGTCATTAGTGTACATTTGGCGTGGAAAAGTCTATGGCCCTTCAACAAAACAAAACAATTTTTTGTGTTGGGGTGTTTTAGGATTAGAGATTGATTACAATTCGTCAATAGTTTTTCAATTCCAAAGGACAAATTGGAGCAAGGGTAAAAGAGAGGTTGAAGGGGCTTTAGGTGGAAGAGATCTTCTTTAGGGAGTTGCAATCTCTTTTGTTGGTCTTTGTCCTTTGTTGTCGCCTGCAGTATCTCCAGAAGGGCCTTTCTAAGGCGTCTCATTGATTTGCATGGGGGTTAAGAAAAGCGTGGCATAAGATAAGATTATCAAAAGGTGCTAAGGCTGCTTTACAAAAAAAACGATGTGGCTCTTTTTCTGTCAAAGTTCAATGGTTCTTCGATTATCCCCGAGCAGATTTGGCAAGGTAAGGGATGATACAATTATTACGGTTGCAAGTGGGGTATTGGTTATTGGGTGGTTTTTCTGAATGGTAATGGATTCAGAAGGATGGAAGAGGGAGATTTTTTAAGTCGCGTTCTATTGCTTGGCTAGAGTTTTTTCCGATTTTGGTTTCAATTGGCTCTGGGTGAAGGAATTGAAGGGTTGTAAGGATTAGTTTTAGGAAGACAATGAAGCAGTTGTGGCAATTATTAATAGCCCAAACGCAAAAGTGCAGAAAATAATGAAACTTGTAGATTCTTTGCTCCTGCAGTGTCTCAAGTTTAATTTACTTTTTGCGCTAGACATATTGCTGGGCGAAATAATCGAATCGCTGATGCTCTTTCACCGTTTCAGGTAGAAAAGTTTCCGTCGGCCGGCGCCGCCGAAGGCCGAAGCTTCGGGGGTGCAAAGTTCTCCATTTGTGTGGCGGCTATAGAGGAGGAAACAAGGAGATTGTTGCAAGAGTTCAATTCAAGCAATCGGGCTTACTTATAGGAGGGGTATTGATAGTTTCACTTCTTTAGGTCTGTCTGAAGCTGGCTTTGCACATGTTTGGCCAGCTAAAGAGAAAGTCACATTGGTGGCCTTTGTATCGTGTTTGTCCCTTAAGGGTTATTCACCATCCACGTGAAAATGTCTATGTGTCCGCAATATCGTTTGTCCACAAAGTCAATGGTTGGTTAGATCCAACAGCAACATTTTTGGTAAGAAAAATTAAGGAGGGCGGTAGACGGGTGGAAGAAGGGTCGAGAAGGTGCCCTATTCCTTATTGGATATTTGAGACCTCTGTTCAACATTCTGCAGTCGGTTTGTTTTCAGAGTATGAGTATCTCGGTACAAAGCGGCCCCTTTTTGCTGGCCTTTTATGGGGTCTTGGGTGAGTGAATTTGTACTCAAGTTCCAATAAAAGTGATGTATCAAGGAGTGTAGGTATTGGGGAATTGTGTCGTTTTGAAGGTTCTGTTCAAGTGTCAATGTAATATGCATTAGGTTTTCAGAATAGCTAATCAAAATTGGTGGGCCAGAATACATTCGTCTTTGCGATTGGGTGGCGGGGTTCTGTCTGGGCTTCCTGTGACGGCTATGAAGTTGTATCTTCAAAAGAGAACGCCTATTTGTGGTCCCTTTATTCATTACATTCGATGGTGCTACGCTGCTAATGAGTCAGTTAGGTCACTTCTGGCGAAAGGTTAGTTGTACATCCTTAGGGTTTGGAATCATAGGAATTATACATTCCACAGTTTCAGAATCGGTGCTGCTACTGTTGCCGCTATGTGGGGGGTTCCTCTTGATCAATAGTCTTGTGGTTAGATAGATGGAGTTCAGATGCAGTTAAGGGTTACATAAGGCTCCCATCTGATGATACGGTAGTTTAATTTTTTATTATTGAATCCTCAGTTAGTTTAAGTGGGGCCTCCCTTTATTGATTCCTGTTTATTCTCTTGTTTTGTAAAATGTGAGGACGTGGGTCGTCGGAGATGGTATTGTGAACTGGGATGGTCAGCAGAATTATCCCAATTACGTGGCGGGTGGGTGGGAAGAATGTGGAGAGGGCTTGGTTGTGCAAGGTGGCAGGTTGGTCAATAGATGGAATCGCTATCTTTTTAAGAAATCACATTTCCAACAACCTTATCTTACACGTGGGTTCTAATGATATTTGCAGACCGCCTAGGTAGCACCAAAAGTAAGGGTTCAGGAGATTTAACTGGTGGTGCGTAAACTGCTGCCCAACACAAGATCATTGTCTGATTATATTGCCCAGATTATATTACTATGGTGAGAATCGTGGCTGCTGGTGGAGGTAAACGTTATGCAGCCAATGTCAAACAAGTTCGATGCACGTTACGGTGGCAATTGGGGGCAATGCTTCATGTTATCCGGAACTATCATGTGTTTGACAACTGTGATCATCACCTTTTTAGGAGAGATGGCATCCATCTATACAGAAGAGGGTAACAAGTGCTTCCGAGGAATTTAGAGAATGCACTCCTTTACTCAAAAATAATCCGGGGCATTTGTTATCCTCCTTCATTAAATCCTTCTATCCACGGGGGGGGGGGGGTAGGCAAGTTACCTCATGGTAACTGGTTGGCGGCTTTTTTTCTGGCTGTATGCTCTACAACTGATACAGTGCTTAAATCAATCCAAATTAGCCATTATTTAAATAGTCTATATTCCTTACAGTGCCCTCCGAGTATTTGATAGCATAAGTGGTCTACCATATTCTTGTATTTACGAGTAAAATAGCTCTGCTGTGGATGATGTAAGTTGAATACCTGCAGTTCTGAGTTAAGGGGGCTAGGACACGATAGATCTGTCCGCCCAATTTTCATTGAAAACTCGGTATGAACAAATTCCATCGATGGTCAACCAAAATCCAAAAATAAAAAAAAGGGGGTCACCACGACCTCCGTTTGTCATATAATACTGCATTAAAATTACCTATTTTTGGCCATTTGTTAATCAAAAATTTAGTACACCAAACCTTGGAATTGAGTTTTACTAAGACATTTTTACTTATAAAAAAAAATTTGCTCGAAATTTTTTGATGAATTTTTAATAAAAGTTGCACACTACAAGAAGCTTTCGATTAAGAAGAAAGGAAAAAAGGTGGGGTCACCGAACTACTGTTCTCAATAATGTAACAAGTAGCACGTTTTTTAGTGTTCACAATTGTGAGAAAAAACGGTCTATGCGACATTCAGAGGCGTCACACGAAACATAGGTTACGCGTGATATCAGCGATGCTAATCTCTCGCGCCCAATGATTGGTACCGCGTAGCGATCACGCATTTCATGAGTAACACCAATATAATATTTATCCCTAATAGTTGCCTTTTATAATGAAGAAGACATCTCTGAAAAAATCTGGGGGAAAAATGGGAGCATTTGAACAAATACATAAAAACAAGAAAATATTCTTGCCACACCGTTAATTAAAAATTCTGTAACAAAAAAAAAAAAATGTATGGAACTTTTCGGAGTATTTATGAGCAATTTCTACTCAAAATAATAATACTATAAATTCATGTTCATTTTATGACTTTAAATTGCACCGCGGTAATTTTAGAGAGCAAAAAATGCAACTCTCTCAATTCCAGGGAACAACACGGCTGAAATGAAATAATATTAAATGTTATTATGTTCTTCATTTATTCCCATATGCCCTATACATAGGCCACTGTGTTGTCCTCTATCCGTTAAAACGGAAAAAAAACAAAAAAATCTTCCAGGATTAGGTCATTTCGAACGTAAATTTGGCCCAACATACTAAGACATAGAATCAGATGACATAAGATTCTGTGTTTTTTTTTAAAAGGTAATTTAGAATATTCGCTCTTTGGTCAATTTGAGGGTGTTGTGACACACGAGCAGGCCTACATATAATTAGATTAAACGATGCAGAGGAAAAACACTTTGAAAAAATATTGATTCTATTCCTACAAATGTTTCAAAAACTAAAAAAAAATACAGTAATAAAACATATAGATATTTCGTAAAGCCTCGGGGGGAATAAGAACACTTGGCATTTTTAGGTTGAGCGTCACATTCAGGCATCTCGCGCGCTTTCATAGTTGTTCCGAGATAGACGCATGCACGGCGCAGATGGTTATTTTACGCGCGCGAGTCCCACTCAAACGCCACGCAAGCATTTTGTTGGAAAATCCAACTTGGAAACAGTGCCAGATCTAGTGGCGGAGCTAACGGGTCTCTAGCTTCCTTACTGGCTTTACCAGATTTACAATTTCTACTGTGCTACCGCAAATGGAATTAAGCAATAAGTGGTTCTTTGCTTCACCCATATTATTCATGTAATCTGAAATGTTGACATTTAAATCCAATAATTAATGTGTATTTATTATCAAAGTATCAATTTATACGTGCCACCCGCTAAGAATTTAGCAAGGTAGTGTCTTACAATATGTATTTCAGTATCGGAAATGTTACATTGAATCCACTAATCTAACTTGTGTATTCCTCTCAAAGTATCCAAGTCTACTGTGCTTCCACGTAAATTGACTTATAGCGGTCTTTCACCGTATTTGGTAATCATGACGGTTTACATTAAACCACTATTCTAAAGTGTATTTTACTCTCAAACGTATCCAATTCTACTGTTGTTTTTTTTGCTATTTTTTGTTTTGAGTTTGGGTTTTGTTGCTTTTTTGTTGCTTCCACGAAAATTGGCTATATAGCGGTCTTCACCCGTATTTTTGTAATGGTTCTTTGCTGAGGTGAGACAAGCTAAGCGATAGAGAACATTCACATCTAGTCCATAGGTGGAGCCCTTGTTTTTCCCAACCACGACGTCCTGGACCGTGGAGACACCGTGAGCGTACTCGCAGATACCCTTCAGATGGGTGCGGTTGCAACCGTAACTTTGAATTCCGACTTGCTGTTCTAATTATAATTAAATTATCTTTATTAAATTTATATTGAGCATTGGATAGGGGTCCCTTCACCTTCTTATTTGTCACAGGATTCGGGTGAAAAGATCTATTCAGACGGCCGAACATGCCTATTACCCACATCTGGTTTCCCCGTCTTTCATTGGCGTGTGTGAGATAATTATGTTATGGCCTGATCGGCACGAGAGGGCTTCCTTAAACAAAGTTATCTCAACTTTCGCTGGCTTTTGCTTTGTTCGCCTCATTGCCTGACCCTCCACGGTCAGGTGTGCGCCCATGCTCAATCAGCGCGTAGTGCCGGCCTTTGTTGTGGTTCGACCCGGGCTCATCGTCACTTGGCTTGTTGACAGCCGTTGAATGGTCTTGCGTCAGCGTATTTGAAACCCCCTCCTACCCTAATTTTTTTCTTTGTGTATTTCTCTGTTATACTGTATCTCATACATGTATGAATTATAGTCTCTTTAGGGAAATTTTAATTGTCGTTGAGTGCATTTTAGAGATGCATGAATTGTAATTCTAATCTAATTCAGTGGTTACATGGCTTTCTTTCTAGGTTGTACGCTATACAAATGATACAGTGCTTAAAATCAGCACTTAGCAATTAAATTCTACATTTCCTACAGTGCACTCCACGAGTATTTGATCGCATAAAGGGGGCTTACCATAGTATTGTATTTACGAGTAAACTAGCTCTGCTTGTGGATGATTTTGGATGATTTAAGTGTTGATATACTGCAGTCTGAGTTAAACTGCTTTACAGTATACAATTCTACTGTGCTCCCGCAAGAATTTAGCAATGTGGTCTTCACCCCATATATATTATGTAATCGAATGTTACATTACAATCCACGAATTATGTGTATTATTATCAAAGTATCAATTTCTTGCACCGCAAGAATTTAGCAGTAGTTGTCTCACCCATATATATTTTCATTGTAATCGGAAATGTTTACAGTGAATCCATAATCTAATGTGTATTTTACTCTCCAAGTATTCAATTCTACTGTTGGCTTCCACGTTAAAATTGACATATAGCGTCTCTTACCCGTATTTGTGTAATCATGAATGTTTACCATAATCCACTATCTTCTCATGTGTATTACTCTCAAAAGTATCATTCTACTGTGCTTCCACCAAAAATTGGCTATATAGGTCTTCACCCGTATTTTGTAATCGCTCTTTGCTTTGATCTAATTATTACATTAATTATCTTTGATTCATTTCAATTTACAGTTTTAGCGGTCTTCACCGTACTTTTTAGTCAGGACTTTTTTTTAATTATACATTAATTATCTTTATTTAAAGTATTATTTGAGCATTAGATAGGGGTCCTCCCCAGTTCTTTATTTGTTCAAATGCATGTGGGAATAAAGATTCTATTCAGACGGCCGAACATGCCTATTACCCACATCTGTTTTTCCCCGTCTTTAATTGGCGGTGTGAGATACAATAATTTCAAATATTAGCCTTTTTCGTTTCTTTGTGCTTTCTTTTAGTCTTCTTTAGACTTCTATTTCACCTTTTCGCTTTTTACTCCGATGTTTCGTGTTTGCATACTTTTTTATTCATCATATATTCTTGAGTTGGTGGCAGGAGAGGCGGATCACTCCCGGTTTAGGGTTTTGATAGATGTTACTTGAAAAGACCGGCATGTCAATGAGGATTCGTTACCTGACCTCTCGAATTTCACAGGAATATTTTTTTTTAAAATGGAGGTGAAAAGGTAGTATTCGGAGGGCCCACTGACCCTTACAAATAAGCAGTAAAGCATGTTCCAGCAAACCCAATGAAAGTTAATGAATTAGAAAGTACGAATTACCAAAAATAATTTTTAAAAAAATTCATAGGCATCGGGTTTGACTCGCATATTATATGATTATTTAGAAATGTCGGTCCTTTGCGTTATACTGTCCAAAACACTATAGGCCTAAATCAACTAAAATTAAAAAATCTAAACTGTGCCTTTGGATGATATTTGATTTTATTTTTAGACCAGTTTCCCTAGCTAAATCCCCTTTTTTATTTCCATCCACTTTGATGCACCCTATCAGAGCATTTGTCAATTGACCACAAATGATTGGATCCCCATAGAGTACATTGTAAAATTAATAATGGTTAGACCAAAATGGGCATATTCGATCATTCATAGGGGGCACTCCACCAAAACTCCTAGCCCTAAATTCCAAGGTAATGAAAGGGAAAAATAGTGGGAAATGTAATGCTGAGACTAAGGGAACAGCTAAAAGTCTCTGTTGGGACAATAAATATGCGGAAAACGCCCCGACAACCGGCTCTAATGGGAGGGTAAATTTAAATCCTTTCCTCACGCCTCCCTCCACGGATGCCATGGACGGGAACACAACGAAGAAACTAGTGTTGAACAAGTAACAATAAAAGAAAAGGATGGTTGGTGTTACAAAATGCTTAAGGTTTATTTTAGCTGCCCCAATTCCAGTTTCTCAATCTGGGTGGTATTGCACCGGACAAAAAAAACTCCCATTTCGCGGGGCGTCGGACTGCTTTTCCCCAAGTCGCTCTCATTTGCGAAGGGTCTAATGCATCCACCCTACGCGCGCGCTCGTGGTTAAAGAATTTTTGTTGCGTAAAAACGCTTGTACGGCGGGATGATGCGATCCTTTCCTGTTAATCGCGGGCATTCGACGCTTAAGGCTGCGGAAAACATTTCGGAAGATATTGAGGTTTGGCCGATGCCAAAGACGACATATGACCCAAACTCCTTAAATGACTTCGTCAACCACTGGTTGTTGTTTCGCATAGATTTGCAGCGAGATGAGGCTAATAAGATTCAAAGCAGGACCTTTAGGTGACCGGCGACAGCAAGATCCGAAAACCTTCCCCCCCCACATCTCCTAAAAGTTTTAAAGTCCATAAAATGCCGTTTGCGATCGTATTGGGCAAGTAAATACGGATTTCAATGAGATGTTGGTAAAAATAATGCCCGTTGTTTATTGGCAAAAGGTCCACTTTGTGGTCCCAACTCCCAACCCCCCACCACAAAAGATTCACATTATTGGCAAACAAAAAATCCACTCTTGCTCATCCCCTCCCCTGAAAACAATCCTGATCCGATCTTAATGTTTTTTTGTTTTAAAAATTTATTGCAATGTATTGCTTCAAACCAGCACTTTATAACCATAGCGAAATCTATTAACATGTAGGTCTAGATTAAGATTATAACGTTATAGCAATTTCATTCGTGAAACTGACAATGAAATACTAGTTTCAAGGATTTCAATGATTCCTTTCAAATGAACAATTTGTCCAAAATATTATATCATAAAAAATCATGAAGAATGATAGAAAATATATACCAAAGGCAAACAAACATAAACCCTCCCAAACCACGCAAACAATTGTTAAAGTACTCGTACACACTAAACAAAAATGCGCCTTATAACCTTTTTTTCCTCTATATAGAACGCTCAAGAATGGAACCTTCAAAACGGTTCTTAAAAATTTGAGAACCGCCACAAAAGTTTCCCTAGAGGAACAATTTTAGAACCTCTTTAGCACTTTTTTCTTAAAGTAAGAGGTGGAAAGGAGTAGAATCTTGATGAAAAATGGGGAGGGAAAAAAAACAAAAATCTGCCGAAAAAGATGAAGATAAACATGCTCCGGATTTCGACTTCTTCAAACCGGACGTTTGGCCAGGGCACTGGGAACAGTAAGACTTGCTTATCACAGGAAACAGGAATCGTAAAGGGTACAACCCGATCCTCAGTCTCGATCCCCACCACTCACCCATTCAAGCCAATTTTGCTCTTTTAATAAAACCTGTTATTTTTCTCATTTCCCCTGCAAAATATTTGGTTGTGGTTGAAACTCTTCCATTAGGCATAAAAAATGTTTGTTTGGCGTAACGGAGGAGAAAAAACATATAGGGTCGGTTCGGTCTCGGTCGGGTCAGATTTTTAATTTTTTTTGTAAGGGGTTGGACGTTTGTTGATTTGGTTACGCGCAGCGTGCTTACACCTTAAGCTTCTGTTAAGAGCCCAGTCATGACAAAGGAAGACATTTTAGTTGAGGTGCGAAGGTATCATGCGCAGATACGGACTAACTGTGCGATTTTGCGTTTATTTAAATCGCGCATCTCTACGCCTGCGTTCTGCTTGCTGCATGCCGAATGTGGCGCGGATTTTTCTGGCCGCACCAACAAAGAACGCTCAATTTGGAAAAAAGTGTCAATTCAGTGGTTTTCGGCGTATAATGGAAAAAGAAGTCGGTGACCCTCCATTTTTTATTTCAAAATTTGAAGAACGACATAGGGACCTCAACATTTAGAAATTACAAAATTTGATCGAGAGGTTTTTTTGTATTTTGTAGGCGATCTAAACGTCAAATTTTGACTTGATCCCATTGGACTCTTGCTGGTTTAAAAAGTGACAAATACATTTTGGTTTTGGCTATAGCTCCAAAAAAAACAAAGTCTGGTGAACCCATTTTTTATTTCAGATTCTTAATCAGCCCCATTGTAAATACCCATAGAGTGAATCAGGACATGTTATCGAGGTAGATCACTAACAGGGTCAAACCCTTAAGATCTTATCAATGTTGTACTCTAAAATGAATACAAGATCAACTACTCTTTAAAGCTTTTTTTGTTTCAAATGACATAGCAAAGATCGTTTATTGTTACTTGTGTAGTTGCTTTGTTGTCTTGTTTTGTTATTTTTTAACAAAACACAAATAAAAAAAACACCTCTTTTTTAAATGTGGCTGAAATAATGGGTAGGGGTCGGCCAGAATATTTTTTATTTTGTTGCTAATTGCATAAACAACTTTTTGAGTCGGCCAGGTTTTTTAGGGTCGGTCGGATTTACGTCAAACAAACAATTTGTATGCCTATTATGCTACAAGCATAATATGGCTGTTTACGGTTAATATGCGGAAAATATTGTATATACATACAGTAATATATTCAAAATCATACTGCTCGCATTAAATGGTGTGTCGGATTCAAATGAAAATTTTGAATCAAGAGAATTTGTGATGGCTTTCCGTATGAAACACAGAAAATTGTATATGTTGTAATCGGGTGGGGCCACCTTAAACATGTCAAATGTAATTCTTGCGAACAAAGTAGTTAACGGCAAACACCCAATTTCCTAACATAGCCTAATTGGAGGAAAATTTAAAACATATTGGTTGTTTGGGCCGGACCATATAACGTAATACTCCAAGAATCTAATATAATTTTAATAGCGATATTATATATTTAGAAAGTAGCCAGCGAGTAATGTGTGATCTATTAACTGAAATATACGCAATACAAGTCACATTGTTATGATTGCGTAGAATAGAATGGTGCTTCTATAAGGTCTATTAATTATGTATCAGGGAAATCAGTAGCGATGCACGTAAATTTAAAATAGGGAAATGAGTTCCGTCTAATATATTATAATGTCAATGTTGTTCAACACTGTAAAATCCATGTGTTCTGGGTTTGAACACGTATCTAAACACTATTTTGTCTCACTTTGAGACACATGCTAAGCCTTTAATTCCTGAACATTTAGTTGTTCAGATGTTTAGATTCTAAGAACACAATTTCTTACATGAGTTTAGTGTTAGATTGTAAGACGGCGCAATCGCATGAGTTGAATGTTGTTTAGACACTATAAACGCTATCATAGTGTTTAGCTTTAAATGCCTTGTGTCACATTTAACAGTGTTTAAACGTCGTTAGGCGTTACGTTAGAAATTCCCATTGCTATGATTTCGAAATGGAGAAAAAACAGATGTGGATTTCAATGCTTTTTCGAGTGTTTATAGGAGCAGTGGTCTGTATTTGTTGAAACACGTTGGCGCTTAAAACGGTGACAAAATCTAAACACGGTTTGCAGTGAATGTGTAAAAACGATAGCTATATGCCTAGGAATTTGCTTTAAAACTAAACTGTTAAATATAAATACGTAGGCCGAGGTATGTAGATTCTAGTTAAATTATGCTAATACATAATTATTAGCAAAGCATTTATTAATTTATTGCAGTGATTACGTAGCCGAAGTGTGTAGATAGGGTAAATTATGCTAAATACATATTATTAGCATAATTTTATTTGAAGTTAAAGGAATATACCCCACTCTGAAAAAAAAAAGTTTCTATGTACCTGAAGATATGTAGCAAGGCTGGGGGAAAAAGGTGCATTTAACACCCGTCTATGGAAAGCACCCAGTGTATCAATTTCTCTTATCCCTTAGATAAGGGAAGCCCGTATCTCCAAATAACACTCCGTACTGGAGATTAACACTCGTTAACTGACGATAACAAAGCGAACCCCAAATAAACGGCGTCTTATCTGGGTTTAACAAAAGTGAACCCTAAACAACGGTCCTTATCTTGGGTAACAAGCTTGAACCCAAAATAACGGTCCTTATTGGGTTAACAAAGTGAACCCTAAATAACGGTCCATATTTAAGTTAACAAAGCGTATCTCGAGATAAGAAAGCTGAACCCTAAATAAGGTCCTATCTGAGTTAACAAAGCGAACCCTAAATAACGGGTCCTTATCTCTGGATAACAAAGCTGACCCCCAAATAACGATCCTTAACTCGGGGTTAACAAAACTTATCTTAGATAAGAAACTATCTGGGGTTAAGGCACCTTATCTCCAAATAACGCTCGTTAACTAAAGATTATCAGAGGCGTTAACAAAGCTGAACCTCCAAATAACGGTTCGTTATTAAAGTTGGGGTTCAGCGTTGTTAGCCCCAGATAAGGACCTTCATTTGGGGGTTAGCTGGTAACTCCAGATAAGGAAGTGTTAACTCAAGATAAGGACCGCTTTCATTTGGGGTTCAGCTTGTTATCTCTAGATAAACTTAGTTAACTCTATATAAGGACCGTATTGGGGTTCCGCTTTGCTTAACCCATAGATAGGGCCTTTTCTGGGGTTCAGCTTTGTGAACCCAAGATAAGGACCGTTATTTAGGGATTCAGCTTTGCTAAATCCTGGATAAGGCGTGTTAACTCCAGATAGGTGCTTATTTGGGGTTCAGCTTTCTTACCTGGAGATAAGGGTGCCTTATTTCGAGGAGGATAACATACCTTATCCCGAGATGAGCTTTGTTAACCTCGATCAGGGTCTCGTTATTGGGGATTCAGCTCTGATTTCGAGGAGAAGCTTTGTTAACAGAAGATAAGGGGGTTATTTGGGGGTTCAGCTTTTTTAAGGCCAAAAAAAAAATTGTTGATTGTCAATAGATGACTTTTGGAGTTGGTCCGTCGTTCGAAAACTTTTTTTTTATTATTTTTTTTTTTTTAATTGTCAATCAGCAAAACTGTATTGAAACCTGCTTGTTTGTATTAATAAGTTAATAAACACTAAAAATCAAGTTGAATCATTACTGAAACATGAATTTTCTTGTTAATTATGAAACCAAATTAACATGCTAAAAATGTTTAAACATCATTTTTTTTTACATTTTTGAAAGTTTTTAAAATTGAAAAAAAAAAAAAAAACTTTTTAGGAAATTTTTCAAAATTAGGGGCTGGTATTCTTTTGCACAGTAAAATGGAAAAAAAAAAACGTTTTCATGATTCCAAAATTAGGGTCGGTCGGATGAGGAAATCAAACAATTTTTTTTTTGGCCAACCCTAAATCGAAGACACATTTGCAGCCCCTACAAAATAATGTTAGTTGTTATAATTATTGCATTAAATAAGGTGGTTGGGGGACCCCGTGAAAATGGTTTACAGAGAAATGTATACACAACAATCTGATGATTCCAGGTTTCATTTGTGCAACCAGCCGTGTAAACTCCTCCGGAGTCATTTTATTACAAAATTACTTGATTTACACAAAAACAAAACTGTTTTAGGATTATTCATTTACGACGTACAAAAGCAAATATTCAACCCCAGTAAGTTTTGACAAAATAATTTAAGTCGCCCTATATGCCAAAATTACCCGAAAAAGGTGAAACGACCCAAAAGATTTCGACTTCTAAAACATGGGCCTATTAAAATTGGGTGGCTTATATATGAACATTTATTTGGTCATAAATTGGTTTGGCTCGATAAAGTCCCCATCACCAAGATTTGTTGGTTAGAAAATGGGGATTGTCAATAGTTCACTCCAAAAGGTTTTTAGGCCAATTAACGCCATTGAATTATCACACTTCCGATAACTGATTGTTTAAAGGTCCATGGCAATGATCTATAATATCCCCCATTCTTCTCCCACCCCAGTGTTACCGGATAGTTTTGCAAATTGTTCTCATTTACTAAAAGGTATTTGGTTTCAAGCGAATAAAAAATCCCAATATTAAAATGATTAATTTACAAAGGATTCTATGATTTCACGTTTCTAGCTCTCTATCTTATCAAAAACGGATTAACAATATTGCCATGATGGGCATTGGGGGGGGTGAAAGGTCATTAAATCAAAATAAAAACACTTTATATTATAACTAACGGGTGACCCCTTGCGGTTTGAGAAACAAAGTTTTTTGAAACAATCCGTCCAAAATTGAGGAAACTTGTGTTTATCATTGTACAGTCTATTGGTTTTCAGTTTTTCACCGAGAAAAGAAAAAACATGCTTTTCTTTTTACTCTGCAAAATAGCGGCAATACACATAGCTCAAAATTAATTATGAAAGAACCAAAAGAACTAGCGTATGATGATTCCTATGTATGATTTCAAAGTCGGTTTGAATAATCATACTAATGATAATCCGTGAGATTTGGGAGCGCCTTATACATGTAGGCAAAGCGCTATATATAGAAGATATAATTGGGAACAAATTTTCAAAATTGGCGACTCCTTAATTCGGCCTCGCCAAAATTTAAGGCCTATTATAATATGTTTTCTGCAGATGTCTTTTAAACGTAAAGACCTTAAAGTAAATCTTCTTGGAGGGAAAGAAGAAAAGTTTATCATCATTCTCCGTCAACAAACAATACTAATTACGTTTGTTTGGTTCTGATTGTGCAAACACAGCTATTGATTTATTTTCGTTCATTTTCGTCGTCATTGTTTTATTAAAATTGTAGAAAAGGGGAGCCGGGTTGCTTTGGTTCGGGTTTGCTTGTCGTGTCTGGATTCCGTACAAAATTATATGCAATCTTGATTGGTTTAACAACTTATTGGTCGAAGATATCATAAAAACTCATAGAATGTCTAAACACGGTCGTGCTATATAGTATATAAAACAAACAAAGGAGGTATCAAAATACGCGATACCCTCCTTTATATAATCTCTAATTCTTAGACTTAAATGGGGGAAGGGGAAGGGAAAACTCTGATTAGGATTGAAAATTTTTAACTCTATACCAATATAATTTTTTTTTTTTTTTTTTTTTTTTTTTTAAAATTATAAAATTAGATAACCTAATTTTTAGAATAAATATTAATGTAAAGAAAGAAATTAGCGATTAGGCCTGGGTTTTAATGATGAATTATTCGAAGAATTATTTTGTCATTACTGCTTTTAAGTGTAAATTTGCATATCCGGAGTCTCCTTTGGAAATCCGTAAATACCGTTTCTATTTTATAATTTGTTTTTTTATTATGTTTTAATTCAAGACTGCGTGGATCAATAATGATTAATTTAAAAATATTGAGGACCCGTTTTGCAATCAATCACTAATTTCCTAATTCATATTGACGATGTGAAATTTGGGAAGACATAAAGAACCTAGAGAGGTCCTTAAAGTTCTTTAGCATAGAACCATGTTGCGACAATTGAAGACCACTTTGTGGGTATTCTGATAATGGCGTTAATTGACCTGTTATGTAACAAGCGTGACAGAATAATACTACGGTGTCTGGTTATAGAACAGGCAGCAGCCCTGCTGGTATTTTACTACAAAATGAGATAAACAAGGACACGTAGAATTTGTTAAAACCGTGTTGTTTCTGGTGCTCAAATTTGGCAGGTGGGTAAGACTGTTCATAAACGTGGTTTTGTTTGAACTAAAATAAAATGCAAGGTCTTTATGGTATGCAGAAAATTAACCGAAACTCGACGAAACGTGTTAAAAACCTATTTTTTGCAGGAAAAATGCAAATTTTAACAACTTTATTAACTGAACTGTGGAAAACCTTCTACTTTATGTTATAGAGTAACACATTCCTCACCTTATGCAAAAAACTGCATGTCCGTAGCTTTCCTTCATTTACTGTAACGAAGAATGCCAAAATAATAGAAAAGGAGGAAAAGGAACACCTACCCAATCTGGAACCCCCTTTTATGCAAATTGCATGCAAATTAGTAAAAAATCATATTCTACATATGCAAATTATTGCAGATTTTACAGGTTGTAATAGCGCTAGGATGTTGTTTATTAATTTCTCACAAAATTTTGATGTGTGGGGACCATTGCCGCTTTTGTGATTTTCACCCTCTCGTCCCGCTTGCCTACAAGTATACATTTTCGCATACTGTCATTGTAATAGTAAGTTTGATTCCTGTTATTAATCAATCAGTTGTATTATAGTATTTTTTTTAGTTAGAAGTATGTACATGTGTTCAAAGCATTTCAAAGCATTCTGCGCATTATTTTCCTAAAAAGTAATATATTCTGAACAGTAACTGGTATAACAGGGACCCTTGTCTCTACGATATGTGTTATAGCCTTTCAGAACTAATAACAAAGGAGTTGTTAAAACAGGAACTCCACCCCAAATTCAACTAAAAAACAACTACCTTCTTAATGGGTATTAGAGTCAAAGTAACCTGCATGCAAAATCTCAAAATTATTCAAGATAAAACCAATGGACACCAAATGTCACACCCATGCAGTGGCGTCGCCGGTGGGGGCAAAGGGGGGGGGGGTCCGAGTTCCCCCTCTGAAAACAATCTTAAGGGGACAATCGGAAATCAAACATGGATATATTATGTTAAATCAGCCCTTTCGGATCCTTTTGCCCACGACTGGGAATTTTTGCTTGTGATCGGGACCTTTGTTGCACCTACCGGAAATTGCCCGCTCGTAACCACCGGACTGGCTACGCACCTGCCACCCCATGGTGTCCCTAGTTCCTCTGCATCTATGTCCATGTACCAATCTAAAGCTATTTGAAGGCTTTAATTTGGCGTTGTTTCACCATGTAAACCGATACAGAGTTGTGAAAAAGCTTTGTACCCACCCCCACCAAAAAAAAAAAACAGAAAACCCCAGGGTGTCCACTTGTGTCCATCTTCATGGAATGATCCCTCTACAGTATTGCATGGTTTTAAATACTAGAATTTTAGGTCTTTCTGAATTTAGCAGAATATGATAAGTACAGTCCTAAAGTAACATCCATGCTTCTTGATCTGAAGTAGAGAACAGGTTTGAACTGGAGGCTTACTATCTTACACCCTCAATTTGACCATTACTTAAGCACTGAGTGTGTATAGAGCATCGGACCAATCCACATGGAAGGTGATTTTTTTCTACTGACTCTTATCAGAAACATTTCATTAGTGGACAACCACGACTTTTCCATGTGATTTGCTGTAACTCGCCAATTTCTAACTTCTAGGACCAAAAGCCGAGGATTGTGCACTTTTACTTTTGTGCAGTTATTCCCTGACAGAAAGTGTGTAGATATTGTCCATTCAAATGATTTTTAGTAGTACATGAGCACATCATTTGCAACTCACTATTCCAAGATCTTATAAACACATTAGTGAGGGATCCTTCCAGTGTCGTTGGATCAAGAATCTGGAACACCTTACCACTACCATAAGATCAATCTCCATCCGTTGATACTTCAAACCACTCTACAAACATACCTGTTCTAATGTTTTTGCTGTTATTATTTACTTGTTTATGTTTTTCTTTCTTTTTTTTCCAGTAAAGCGCAATGATCATGGTCTGGGATTGCGCTATATCACCGCGGTGTTATATTTTATGGGGCAAGTAGTTTGTGTCCCTAGCCTGAGATAGGAGATATTTTTCGTTTGGAAAAGCTAATGCAGTAGTGGATTCCATATGTAGACATTAATTTCAACAAAGGAGTAAAAGGGTAAATATTAATGGGTGCTATTAGTGTTTTTTTGACACCCTGTAGACCACCTTCAAAACCTTTAGACTTTTTCATCACCATCAGAATGATCGTAGCATATACGGCAACGCCAATGTCCTTATTGCTTGCGTATATTTTATAAGTGCTTTTTTCCTCTTCACCCCCCCCCCAAATTTTTTTTCTTCCCTAGTTTTGCCCCCCCCCCCCCCTGGCCAAAAGACAAATGAGGGGTTTTTGGCAAAATCGGGCGATTTGGGTCCAAAAATCACAAAATTTTGGGGAAAATCAGCGATTTGGGGCAAAAATTGGTT
>JAMKCH010043258.1:0-38759 GCA_023653785.1 Ophioderma brevispina
GTGGGAAACTTCCCCCCCCCCCCCAAGAATGTTAATATTTTTCACCTTCTATGAACATAGTATGCTGTGTCATCAACATTGTCTATCTGCATTGACCTCACTACTCAAGCCATTCAATGTGCAAACTGTTATTTCTCAGGCCAACTTAAATAGACAAGGCATTATCATAATTGACAACCAAATAAAAAGGAAATCTAAGGGCACGTCTGTTTAATTTGTGTTTGCTACTTGCTTTTACCTGTACTCTCCTTCACCTACTTTTAGGATTTTTTCTTCAGTAAACACTGTCATGCAAGACAGGACTGTTCTTTTGTCTGTCCTACATTTCCACGTAGAGCAAGCATCCTACATTTAACTTCATTTCACCAGAAATGCATCGCATAAACCACTCATCTCCCAAGCAGTTATTCCCCAAACCAATACAATGCAAAATGTCATCCAATCCATCATTTACAATGTACACAAGTCGTCATTATCTCTCTGGCCATCAGATAAATTGCATTCTCTGCAAACTTCCGTCAATTTCATGGGATCAATTCAACAAAGCCATTAAGCACAAAAGCTGCTGTATGTTGCTACATGCATTTGAGGCCATATTCAGAGATTTTGGAAAGACAGGCTACATACTTTGCTCTAAGTGAAGGACCTGACTCCCTACTATCTGAACTCATTCCAAATTTTACAAGCTAACTGAAATGCAAGGAGCTTAAATTACCGAGGACAGTGCATAGCACATTACAATGGATGGGAATGTTTTTTCATCTGCCTGGTTTAAATTTGCAATTTAGACTGCATATTGGTGTTATTCTGAGGTTGAAGCGCTCACCCCCACACCACATTTTGTTACATTTACACAATCCCGCCAACATTGTGTCTCGTTGTGTACATTCAATGGTTTTTCTCACTTGGTGATGATAGTCCTTTCTTGTTGCAAGGACTGGGAAATAAGGTTAAAGATTACATTGAATTATAAATCTGTTTAAGAATGAGAATAAAGGTATGGTTAAGGAGCCTAAATTGTCTTGAATTATATAATCTATACAATGAATTGCTTTTGTCCTACCAAAATTACTTGGGTCATTTTTTCATGAGAAATCCCTAGATATGGTTGTATTTTCATGAGAAATCCTTAGACATGGGTCCTATTTTCCCGAAAACTGCCTCAAAATATTGTTTAAAAGTCAAAATTTTGAAAAATGGTTGTATATTTGAAGCAAAATCCATAAAAATGGGTACTTTTTCTACCAAATGACCCTTAGAAATAGGTATAGGGGTGCGGCTTCTCACCTGCACATCCCCGACCAAACCAAATACTTGATTTACATGTGTACGGAATTCGGCTCCCGCTTTGTGATGTCTGTGCTTATTTATATTACACCCATGGTACAATTGGCCATTGAACCTTCTTAGAACTGCATCAATCAAATAATAAGACTTCAAACTTAAGATTTATGTAAAAAGTAGGAGCGGGTTATGACTAGATTTCTCACAAAACAAGGTGAAATTTCACAAAACTCACACACATAATGGCATAAATAAGCAGTTTTTTCTTCAAAAAGGGGGTGTGGCTTAGCATAGTTATTATCTATGAAAACATTGAAACACCAATGAAAAACACTCAATGCATTAAAAAAGTTGTTTCGCCATGTGTGGTGCGCATACATAGGAGTATACAAATAGCCTTTCAGTGCACATGAGCACATCCAGGGTAAAATGAGTGGTCTTTTCATCCAGCAAAGTGGCAGGTAAAAATTCTGGCCTTCTTCCTTTTACAAACATTTGGCATCTGTCTACCCATATCTGATCCTTTATAGGATTCCCTTCTTCAAACAAGAATTAGATCAATTGGAACCATTACTCTCATGGCACATCTAATCTTTCCTTTCCAATAATTTTCTATTTCAACTCTTAAATTACATCAACAAGTGATCCACGAGATACAACCAGGATAATGCGATCATTTAGCTTCATAACAAAATTCAAATTTCGAATATAAACACTTTTGTTCAAAGGCCTGCAGCAGAGAAATGTTGTTACATAAAGTGACGAGTTTCATGTTGGTTAGGTGTTGATTTGAGAGATATGTCACAAATCAAGTGATAATATGTGGCCCCCCTGATTTCTGTAGGTAAATTGGTAGCATATAACCGGCCAATCAATGTTTTAAATTTTAGCACTTGCAGGGTTTTTAGCTAGAAATTTTCTAATGGGAAAGATTTTGGTGCTATCAGCATAAGCATGTATGTCTCAGTTCATTTTGCTGAAAAATGCCTTTAAAAGTGTATACTTTTTATCAACTTATTAGTTCAATCTAGGAGGAGAACTTGTGATCAGAGGGCAAATTGCAAATTTGTCCAAACTATGGGTCCTCGTAGATAAACCCTAGGCTTTAGAAAGCAAGCTAGCAAATCTATCCAATGAATGTCGTGCAACCTCACCTCTTTCACGCATTTCTTAGAGCACCATGCAACTCAATTGGTGAGGCTAAACAGCTTGTCTCATAATTTGTATCATCCTTGTTTTGGGGGCTTAAATGGTACATTTATTTATTTCCACATTCCAGCAAAATTCTATCAATTGACCTTGCAGTTTCAAATGCAATGCAAGTCTAAAGTTGAGTGTTTGACGAAAAGTCAAGTCCATTCAGTCTAAACTTTTGGGTGGGATTGGGTCAGTTTAACTTAAATTCCTTTTCAAATCTTTCTTAGCTATTATCTCTTTATATCTTTTACGTCAAGGCAGTAATGACCTGCTTGTGTGGGAGAGCGTGGCCTAGCGTTTAGGGTGCTTGCCTCTGGCGCAAGATTTACATCAAAATTCCCCCGGGTTTGAATCCGCGGTGGGTTCCGTGGCACTAGCTGGGATTTATTCTGGTACTATCACTTCTGGAATTTGATCTGTATACCACTATTGATTAAATACAGAATAACCCCCCTCTCTTCCATGTTCACTTGGAATTGGGGAAATGATCATAAAGCAATCCCTTCCTTCTGGGTCGAGGGGACTTAATCCGTCGTCCCGTGTACAGAGAGTCACAATGTACACTGTCATCGCAGTCATTGTCGGAATAAAAGTAGGGGGTAAACCCCTGACGTTCCCATCCGCCCCAACCTCATAGAGCGGGCCATGTTAGAGCGTCCGTAATCTTGATCAACGCGGCCCCGGTCAGCACACATAGCTGAACAAATCCTGAACCACCACACAGCCATTACCATGACTTGTGATACGACAAACAAATGAACTTAAGCTTCTTAACACACTGGAATCAACTCACCAATACACACACGCCAACACACATCCCCCCAATGCACGCTACCCACATCTATTTGCTCAGTAATCCTTATTACATAAATTAAAGGAGAGAGCAAACTTGTGGTGAATTCCTGTCATCTGAGCAATGAGTCCAATCAAATAAAAACTGAAGTGCTTTCCTAACTAATCTTAAACTCAACACTTCTCTCATGCTGGGATACTTCCCAGTGGTAAGCCGGGCATCCAAATATCGCTGTAGTTCACTCAGGAATATTTCATGGACATCACCGTAAGATTCACTCACCTTCCAACAAGAGGTTCTCAAATCTTTTGAGTTTTGTCTGCAATTGACCTTATTTGACCCTTAGTGCCTTTGCCCTTAAGGTCCTTGAGTCACAATAGCTCACCTCAAGTATTCTTACCAAGTTTGATTAAAATTGGATCGATTTAAGCCCAAAAATTTTTTTTTTTAATTGGTTGAGCTTATAGAGTATGAAGTTGCAAAAAATCTTGGGGGAGATGCAGTCGAGCCCAATATTTTAAAACTCATAGCTAGCCCACTTAATATTTGGCGTAAATCATCCAATTTTATCATTATCATGTTCTGGATTTTCACACACTTGGACTCCCCAAAACATGATAATGGTTAGAATCAAATAGATGCTGTTTATATAAGAACCATTTACAAATCAGAAAAACCACACGTACTGTATGTATACAAATTTCATAATCTCTTCTAGCCCTAGAACTAAGGCTTGCTTATTCAGGTAAAAGTAGCTGCGAAGCACCAATGATTTTTTTCACAGACTTAAAATTGCCACCAATTTTGGTGAAAGGACTGTAAACCAATTTGGATAATGACTGCTACATGGTGCCTCAAAACCTGCTGATTTGCTTTAAAAGAACCTTTGTAACTTGATCAACCTTCAGGTGAATTCTTATCTATTCCATGGGAAGCATTTTTAAAAAAAATGAACAGATTAGACCGATAATAACAAACACATCAATATGACATTTATAAGCTATCTTGTACGAGTAGTTGTATAAGCCCCAAAAAAGGATTACAGCTGAAAATGTGATGTGCTATTTGAGGTGGGAACACTCTTACAACAACACTTAATATCAAAATTCCAATTGTCAACAGCACGTCTAGACACCGTGCTCGCTTGCCGGTTCGCCTATGAGCAGATGTACAATTTAACATCCTTTCTCAAACAGGGAGAAAAACAACACTATCTTTTCAATTGCTGCAACGTTGCACATCAACTGTCCAATTATCAGCTTGCTTATTAGACCTACCTCGAGGTGATACTTAATTGCAATGTCGAAGTTGCCAAGGAGATAATGTGTGTTGCCTAGGTTACCACAAGCTCTGCCCTGAGCAGCTCTGTCGTTAAGTTCTCGCACTATTGCCAAGTTGGCTCTGAAAAGAAAAATAAAGTAAGTCATTTCTCTATGTTTGTATACTCTTTTGTTCACTTCTTTTGTGCGGGTCTATAAACATACATGTCCAAAGTGGCCTTCCATACTGGAATAAAGCCCTTGCACAATACTACACAATAGACAAGACACACTTCCTCGCATAACATCTATCGATTATACATTGTGATATTTAGAAACTAATGGGTTATTTATTCCTATGTTCAATTAAGTAGTATATATTGTTATTGTTGGGGACAAATCAGTTATTTGATAGATCAAATGACGTAGTTAACCACATGATTTAATTCTTAAACTTGCTCTGTTACAAATTAAAACAAGAACTGTCTTTAAAAAAGACATGGGTGGGAGATGATGCCAATGCATTTTGGGCAATGGGACACTTTAATCCTATGTGTACCAAAGAGAGCTAAAGTTTGGTCATCATCATGCTTCCAACAATATATCTATACTAAATAATAACTTTTCTGAGTCCATAATATACAAGAAGTGTGGTGTGCACATAATAGTTAAAATTTGATGGAGTGAACTCAAATGACTTTTGATGAATAATCTTTTAAAAGACATTTCAGCCAATTTACAGACACAAAAGAGGCTTTATTTTTGGCGAAGCCACCTCTCGCTAAATATTTCAACTTCTTGATGGTACACAATAGACATGGATATTATAAGAATATTAAGTCCCGTATTTCTATCACATCTTGCCTGTCAGCGCTATCATATGGGTGCCTGCTGCGACATAATAGGTTCTCTTGTTTATTGGTGGTACCGAATCAATCAAAATGATTCCTTTATTATGACAATGTCAACAAGCCCTACCATTAGCAGTAGCAAAATACATTTTATAATCAGAAATTTGATCTATTTATCATCATTACCATCGACTACTCTATCAATGTAACATTCATTAGCAATGCTGAAAATCAGAATCACCAGTAATGCCCAGAGGGTATATTGAGTCAATCCCACAATGCATCAGTTTTGGGAAATTTACCTCAATAAGGTCATGTGATCCCACAAAAATCCTATTCTTAAAACATAAAAACACTGACTTTTACACTAATTTTTGCCCACAAAGCATTAGTACTTAGGTAATCTTTATCATGATCATGAAATGTCTTGTGGTTCTTAAACTTCTTGAACACTTTTTATTGCCAAGTACTGACATGTGTTTTGTACAGTACAATATAGGCACACAGCAATGCATTTTGGGATTGGTTCAAAACACCCTCTGGGTAATGCCATTAATATGTACTGAAGGAGAAGTTGCATGCATGCCTAAGTCCACTGAATATGGTGGAAGTTTGCTTACAAGCAAAGGTACCAAACCCTTTCATTACAAATTACAGCCACATTGGTTGAAATTTATAAATAGCCTAGTCCACCAATAAACACATTGGCCGGTATTCACAAAAGCGGGTTAACTTTAATCCAGGTTTAAACAGCGTTTAACCCACGATCATGGGTTAAATTCATTTTATCCTCTATGGGATATTTAACCCAGGGTTAAAATTAACACTGGGTTAAAGTTAACCCACTTTTGTGAATACCGGCCATAGGTTTTGGCTTCACCTAGAGCAATAAAAGTGGAAGGTATGAAACAAATTACAACTTGTTAACCATTTTTACAAGTTGTATACATGTGTTAGAAAGTGGTTACTTACTCGTAAAATTCTACCGCCTTCTTAAGACTAGCGATCACTTCCTCTGGAAAATCCCCTGGATCTTGGTGTCCTGTCCTGCCTGCGTGCTTGCCTTTGGCATGGTACACGTTGCCAAGATTGTATAGTGCCCTTCCTTCTCCCACCTGCAAAAGAGGGAAAAATCACCAAATTTGAGCATAAATTTGTTGAAAGCTCAGAAACGCAAGTAACCATATCTGCATGCAGACATGAATGGCTGCATCTTAAACTGTTCATGTAATTATTCATATTAATATTAACCTACTGCATGCAGTCAAAAAAATCACCCAAGCAGTTCCTAAAACAAATATGCAGTCTGTAGATGGTTCCAGGTTTATTATGCAACAAAAAATCCTTAGTTCTACTTTTATGCTTGTGAACAAAATTTTCCATTGAAATCCTCATTTTCCCTTACTGAACTTTAGTTTTGGGTACCTGAACATTTATTGGAAAAACTTAGAATTCATAGTTACGGTCAAGGGTTTATATTCTGATACACATGAACACACTAGACACCAAAATCAAAATACCAGATGGGGATGTCAATAAACTTGAATATATAAATGAACACTTTCTTTGTTATATTACATCTAACATGATTACCTCGAAATTTACACATCCTTTGCTGCTATATGACACGAAGCAGAGTTCAAACATGTATTTGTCATCATGGTTTTAAAGGTGCAACGAGAAATTTCACATATCAGGTGTCCCTAGAAAAATCGAAAGTATTGACTTTTTGCCCTGATGTAAAGCTTTCCATAAAAAATAACCCCATTTCTTTGGTACAAAAATTGCAAAATTTCTAATTTCGTATAGGAGCAAATACGAAATTCAGCCTATGTTTTACATTGAAATAATATAAGCAAATCAGAATCACCTTTTCCTCTCTTTTAAGACATTTCTGTAGCCAAATACAAGGTAACAAATCTATTGAGTGTCTAGTCTATATGAAATTACTATTATGACACAATATTTGGGTGCCTCAAAAATATCTTGTTGCACAGGTCTTTAAATTACTCTTAAAGGTGCCTGTGTGATCTTAGCAACTTCTGGTTCAATAGATCTCCTCAAATAAAAAGGTGTCCAAAATTAAGTTTTCTTTGATTGTGCATTTTGTTGTTATGAGCCCATTACAGGACTCCAAGCTGCGAATCTGACAATGCCTTGAAATAGAATGAAAAGCACATAAATAGAAATCACCAGAAATAGCTCACTACACTGCAAATGTCTTTAATTGTGACAGGTTTCATCTGCTTACTAAAATTAGACTTATATTGTAACAATTTTGGCTACAAAACTGACTCTAACCTTAATACTGTTCTCATTTCTAGCGTCCTGGGAGGAAGGGGTAAAGGAATAGAAGGTAAAGATTGGACATCTCAGGTGGATTCCAACCAGGGTACCCTGGTGCCCCAGTCCCATGACCAGGGATGGCAAGCCACAAGGATGTCCCTGACACTGCCAGCATTTTTGTGCCATATGTGTGTTCATATGATGACATCATCATCTTTGGGACTTACTGCATTTTCTAGCCTTAGCTCAGTGAGTTTGGGTGTGTTAGGGTTAATATGCAATCAAAGATGCATCCTTCTTATTTATCTTGGTTTATGAATACTGCTTGTATAATTCAAATAATATTGTTCAGGGTTGGTGATTTTTTTAAAAAAAATCATGATTTAAATCAGTGATGTATATCGATTTAAATCAAATAAATCATGCCAACCCTGATATTGTTACATTTTATATTTCTAATGTCAAATTATACTCTACCCAAGGTGTACAACTTTACACAATTGAAGTTGCAACCTCATTGTCTTTCTTTTTAATATGAATTAATAATCCTGCAAATAAAATTGATCACCATAAACATAGTAATTAGTTCTGCATGTGCATATTTCCGGTCCACAGCATGGCAGTGTCATCTAGCATAAGGAAATGAAATCAAAATAATTATGGTTTAAAAGCGAAGTCCGGGTCAGATATGATGACATCTCCTATGAAATCTAAAAGCCTATAAGCACATTTTTTTGGAAATATTCAATGAATATCCTTTGCTTTCTCTTATAAATCAAAACAAATCCGGTTCCTTCTATTCCTGTTAACTTCCTAATTCTAAATATGGATGAGATACCTGCCAGAAGAATTCATTTGATTTGATTAAGACTGGTCCATGATTCTCAAAAGGTGTTTTAAAAGAAATATTTAACTAAATAATTGTTTATTTCCTAAGTAGGAAGAATTCTTCAAATTGTGAATATGGTATGATGTTAAATTTTCATATAGAATGACTAAAATACAGCTGGAATCACAAGGTTAATCGTTATCCCGGCGCCAACCGATCAGCACTTCACTAATTGGATTGCTGTTAATGCTCTCCCTACTAACACTGCACTTACTCAATATCAGATATTCAAGAAGTCCATGAAATCAACAACAACAACAACAAAATTACATTGCCGGGATTTTTTAAAAACAATGTGATGTTCTTTATTGCCCAAATATATGCTAAATATGAATTTGAATTTCTAAACTTAAGTGGGGTGCCACTTTTTCTGTGCATAATACATATGTGATGTGGGGAGAATGGACTGTTCCCTAAACTCACCCTTTCAAAATCCCTTACATGGGAAATTGATAGGCTGAGAAAATTTGTAAATTCAGCCAATAAATTGTGGGAACACAGTGAAAAATTGAACTGAAAATACTGTAATGACAGCTCGTGGATGTCAAAGTTAGAAATATCCTTAAACACAAACAAATTGTGCACAAATGATCTGAATTTTTATATAATAGATTTATTGTAATTTTTATCAAATTGAATGGTTCAAGAATTTGGAATGTACAAAACACAATTTCAATGCACAATATAAAAACGTCCTTATGATTATTGATATTTATGTCCACTTTGAAATGGCAACTAATGTCCAGAATACAAAATGATGAAAATCTAGGCTTTGTTGAAAAACATTTACATCACGATCACCTTGAACCTTTTATCGGTTTGTAGGAGTATGCTACAGATAAGGTGTAGAGGGGCAATTCATACCTTAAATTAGTGTAGAAACCGATCACATCGGAAGGTTCTGAACCGGGCCGATTTTAAGCTTATCGGGATCTGGATCGGAATCGGCAAAATTCTCCTCCCTTACGATCTCATGGAACCGATCCCAACAGTTACTTTACAAAGCCTAGAAAAAAAAACGGCAACAACAAAACTTCTATTCAAACTCAACTATCTGTGTTTTCGTTTTATTTACTCATCTAGCATTAGAACCAACCAGTCATCAGACAAACATTCACAATATGGTAACTATGAAGCGTCACATGTGTTTTTGTATTCCTAATATTTTAAGTTGACATGATTCACATGTAAACAATACCAGGGAATTTCCTGTAAATTCTTGATGAGATGAAACAACGTTCCTGATTGGCCGAGGTATTCTTTTCATTTTATTAAAAATTTAATGCAAGTTTGTTGAATATATTTTGAGACAAACTTTCAACACAAGTCATAACAACATAAGCATAGTTTTTATCGAAATTTATAAAGGGGTATGTGATGTTTCATTGTACTTTTTATCCAATTTGATATTCTAAGAGTATTTCTAGAAATTCCCGAACTTCCAACCCATCATGCATTGTCGCGAACCCGGAAATCACCTAACCAAATATGGCTGCCCGGCTGAGTTAATCACTGTCGGCGGCCAACTGCAGAGATTTGATGGAGGGGTGTAACAGGACTCAGAAAATCGATAATAATAGTTTTTTTTTCCAGTTTTCTATGTAAAACTGGTCGCATTTCAATAGACTGTAATTTGATCATTACAGCGTAAGTAATAAAGACAGCACATCAATTTCAAAAGTAAATTTTACAGTGTTACAGAATACCACTGTGCAAATCTCATGGCTTACTGCCATTGCCAGAGAATCGTATCTGAATCGGAATCGGCCGTCAAAACTAAACCTGATCGGAGATCGGCCGATTCCATAAGCATTGATAATTGAATGTTACCAACAATATTATTTTTTAATCCCAGTACTCTTCACATTACCTAAAACTGTTTGACCACTCTAGCCTGTATAAAAAGAAATGCCTACAACCTTTATTATAGGCAGCCATTCCGTAGGGCAAGGGAGCCACGTTGTTGGCTGCTATAGATTCATCTTTGAGTTCCAAAGATAACTAAATTGTACAGGTGATTTATTAAGTTTTTACTCTTCATATTTCTACAGAAGGGCAAAGGAGATTTTATGTTATATGGATAAGCAGAGATTTTTGATCTGGAACATCAAAATAAAAAAAATAAAAAATCACAAAATTATTTTTGTTACTGGCATGGATGTGCTAACATAAGGCCTAAAAAAATTGTTTGATTGGCGTAACATAGAAAAAAAATAGGGTAGGTAGGTCGGATTTTTTTTTTTCACATACCAGAACACAATGGCAAGACTTCCATATACCCCCCTCTCATATATTTACATGCAACATAAAATGTTATTATTTTAGCTGTTTATTCCGTTTTTGATCAAACAAGGCCAACATTGAAATAAATTTTGTATCATGTAAATATATACGAGGGGGTACATATGGAAGTCTTTCCCACAAAATATATGACACACATACAAAAACAAATGGCACATCTTCACTTTTTCTGTAACACATCTTTTTATTTGTCATTTTGAATGTCCTGCAATCCTTTAGAGTACCGAAGTATGACGTCATTAAATTCCTGTTTTTGCATTTCAGCGTTTTCATGACCATAAAAAAAAAATTTAGGGTCGGCGGTAAAAATAGGGTCGGTCGGGTTACGGCAATCAAACAATTTTTTTTTAGGCCTAACCAGTGGTTGAAACCTGTGTATTAACACTTGAGTGACCGGGGGTTCCTATGGACCCCCAAAATTTGTTTTTGCGCTAAATTCCTTCAGGAATGTGGTTTCCTTAGGGGGTTCCATAGACCCCTCCCCTTGGGCACTAAAGGGAGTGAAAAGCCCTTGGTCACTTAAAGGCACTATCACTGATTTGCTCAAATCAGAAAATAAAAAAAATCATGAAAAATCAGATTTTTGCATGTCTGTAACAAGTATTGGTATCCTAACATACCTTGCAAATGATATGACCAAAAGCAGCCTATTAAGCACAAAATCGGACATTTTAGTAACTACTGTCTGTACGGACACTTACAACACATAATTGAATGGGGATTCAAATCTTTGAACACTGGTGTGTTTTTCCTTTGTCAATTTTTCAGTTCCAAAAAATAACTTATGAGAATTCTATAGACTTATCCATCACTTTTAAGCTATTCCTGCACATTTCAAATATTTTGACTCTTCGGGTGGATCACTGATAGTGGCTTTAAGTGTTAAAGTTAAAACAGTACATTTTATCTGATACTAGACTTTTTATGGTTGCATATACTAATTCCAAAGAGATAAAAAAGCCTTTCCATGCAGATGTCCCAGATTCTGAAGTGCGTTATTGCACACCATGACCTGTGCAGTTTGACCGCAAACTGCCAACATGTTAATTTTCTGCAAATGGTCTGAAAAATTTCTCTAATACTTCTAATTTTTAAAACTATTTGATGTTATTTTCTTAAAGTTGTAGTTTGCGAGCACCGAAGTACCCGACAAAAACGTTCAATTTTCTCACTAGGTTCTATACGTTCAGGCCCAATTACGATACATATTCAAAACAAAACATAGTAACGGGTCCTCTGATGCAAAAATCTCCATAGAACCCCTATGTTTTCCGGAGATATTTGAGATTTAGTTTCATTTGCATGCATTCGCTATGACGGACTGATAACGTTAATCTCTCACACAGTACTAATTTAGATAATATCTTTCGCAGTCTGTGACACAGACTACACACTTTCCGGACTGCCGTATGTATCAAGTAAATTAATTCCCTGGCCTTGAGTCACATTATAGTACTTAATAAAGGTAAATTAACAAAAACTTGGTAATAGCACCGATAAAATTAAGCAAAAATTAAATCAGACGGACATGTCCTTCCCAACTGTCAATTTGACTTGCTCAACCCACACAACCAATGCGGAATCCCAATGCTCTAGACTGATTCACTAACACATTGGAAAAACACCATTTGTATGAAAACAAACTTAGCAAGTGTGCACGTTTTGCCAGCTTGTGACCTGTGAGATTTCTTCATCTACAAATATACATATGTCTCTTTGAGTAGCCACTGGAATGGAATGCTTTACGTCAATTCCTGTAAGTTTAATCAAGAATAGATGTCTGTTAAAGGTGCAACGAGAGATTTCACATATCAGGTGTCCCTAAAAAAATTGAAAGTACTGATTTTGGCCCTGAAGCAAAGCTTTCCATCAAAAATATTCCCATCTGAAAGAATTAAGCTGAGAAATGTTTCTTTGGTGCAAAAATTGTAAAATTTCTAATATTGTACAGGAGCAAATACAAAATTCAGCCTATGTTTTACATTGAAATATAAACAAATCAAAATCACCTTTTTTCTCTCCTTTAAGACATTTCTGTAGCCAAATACAGGGTAAGAATTCTATTGAGTGTCTAATCTATATGAAATTGCTATTATGACACAATATTTGGGTGCCTCAAAATCTCTTGTTGCACCTTTAAAGGGCTATGGTCCGGTCGCTAATAGCCTTTTCCCCAGATCCAAGTGGTCAACATTTTGGTATCTGAAGTAAGCTATTATTTTTCTCATTTACCCTGTGGAATCTTACGGCTAAAGGATGCTTGGTTTGGATATTATGAGCAAAAATGTGCCCCATTTGGGTTGACCAATATGAATTTTACACAGTACTCTATGGATTACAAAATCAAGTTTTTAGCTTTATCATCAAAATGAGTTGAAATATCATACAAACTGCACAAAACTGACACACTTCAGAATTGTTTTCAAACAGAAACAAAACGGATGAGATTATTTTCATTATAAGTCTTAATTTTGTTATATCTCAAACATTGTTTAAATACTATACAACAATTTTTGCATATTTTTAAATTTGTCCATGCTTGATTTTAAATGTATAAAAAACTCTGAAAAATTAATGTACACAAAATATTTTTGTTTACCATTTTATACTTGAAGATTGACAAAATGGTGGAGTTACTTCAACCTGGGATAATTCAATGGGCACACACATTTCACAACAACTTCTGTAACATTATATTGCCACTTTCTCTAAAGCTTTGCGACAATTTTGGGGGTTCCCCTTCTTTTGCTCTTATTCACAAAGCAGAAACTGTATTTCTAGCAACAGCCAAGAGCCAAATCATTTTCAACAATATTTATAATAATTTCAGATAAAAAATATGTCTTTAGACTTCCCAACAGTGCCTACATTTGACACAGGCCCATGAAACTCCTATCTATGGCACATATAAATCTGGGAAGCTACTGTTGTAGCACCCTACTCAGTGTCAGGCTGACACATTCATGCTAATAGGGTCGATTTTTTTCCACTCCATATTTATTTTTGTGCTTTTGAGAACAAGTAGCTAGTACTGCAAAAATAACAGCATATAAATTCATACCTATAGTGCATGTGAACTTCGGAAAGAAACAAGGGAAACGTAAAATTTTATGCAACATTTGAAGAATGGCAAATTGCAAAAATACTGATTCCCAAAAAAATTCCTCTTTAATTACAAAGCAGCATTACAAAAGTCCTACAAGCCCTGATTGTAATTTTAACACATACAGAAAGAGACAAACAACAAATCGTGAAAACATCTTAAAAACAAGAAAAAAGAAACAGAAACAATACTTATCAGATAAATATAACTTTCTATCTTAGATTCAAATTTATCATGTTAAAATTTGGAATAGACTTCTCAGGCCCTCATGAATTCCATGAACAACTTGAATACTGCCCTCTATCAGAGATGGATAACAAGACCAAAGCCTCACTCAAATTGCATGTGGTAGTTTTTGACCACCAACCATGCTCCAGGAGCAGGCCTCCCTCACGAACTTCAAAGGATAGCTATTATTTTTTTCTGATCTTTTTTGGACTAAGGATTTTTTCCCAACCTGATTTTAAAAGAAGCAGAAGTACATGTAAGATTCGAACCCGAGATAACTGTATCACGAGGTCAGCTACCTAACCACAAGACCAGTGAGGATTGGTATGCCAGATTTGCAATTCTAATCCTTGATAACAATTACGGAATAAATCAATACTGCTATTGTGATCAGCACTCAATATAATGAATAGCTCCGCTCTGGAATGGTTGCAACAAGTTATGCTCCAGGAGCATAAGTAGTGGTCAAAATGTCACACTTGCTCACTCAAATGGGGCGGGAGAGTTTTCTCTCCCATTATTATAGACTTCCTGGTTGACATTATGTAGGAGGGCAATTCCTCTGAATCAATACAAACCAATGTAAATTCTGAACTAGATTTTAGCTTAAACAAATAGTTTAATACTCCATGAAATCAGTGAGACCAGGAGGTTAATATAATGAGAAAATGGTACCCATTGAACCATTAAATACACCAAATGTACCTTTTAGTTCTAATAGCTCCTGTACCTTGGATGCAATGTAATGTATGTCACTTACCATATAATTTACATGCTAATGTCATTGAAATATTATTTAAGCAAGTGGAAATATTGATCAAGGACAAAACAAATAACCCACCAACACGTGCTCTCAACATGTGTAATCTGGCAGGCGCATTGAAGTACCACCAGTATTTTCTTAAACGGTCAAATCAAGACACACTTGAAACCAACCTATCCCAACCCCTCAACTAGCAAAACCTATTCAACGGACTTCTGCTTGAGCCATCAATAGCGGAATTGAACTCTACCTGCGTATCGTACTTTGTAAAATTGCCCATATTCGCCGCTGTCACTTCTGTCTGTGGCTGCTGAATCAGATCACGGCTTCTTATTCCCCGCTTCAGGCTACCCTTGTTCAATGAGAATTGCTCAGGAAACAATATACACTTATACCATACCATGTTCGGCAAATTTTGTACAATATTGTTGCTCCTTCCGTAGCTCTAGATTGTTATGTTATAAGTGTTCTCTTTTTACATTCGAACCACTCAAATGCCATGGAGCATGGAGTGTACTATGCATCTAAAAGGTTTGGAGTTAACACTCAGAATCAAAAAGTCATTTATATTTCCCTTAACTGAAGTCTGAGAATCCGAAGCCATACCTGTTATATTCTTGTTTAACCAGGAATGATTGTGTCAACAATTTCATAATATACAAAAAGTTAAATTTACTTTTCCTTCTGTGACATGCACCACAACTGAGAGAGGACATGTTGCAAGGTAGAAAATTAATTCATACAAGTTTCTGGAGGGAATTACAATCTCTAAGGAAGGCGGGTAAGTAATGTTTCTCCCAGTGTGTTTACCATGTAAAATGATAGCCCTTGAAAAAGAGTGAAATATTGAATAACCAGAAATGTTCCTGAATAAATGACCTAAAGTGTTATGAATTGAATTTCCCACAACACAATTGAAATATACAATTAAGTTTCAAAGAAAAATGGCAAATAAAGTTTTTAAAAGGTAATGTCAGGATAGGATTGAAGCATTTTAAATCCTCGGGCACCTGTTGGTCAAATTTGATGTGAGTTCATTCAATCGGGTTAACGGTGAACAACCTATCAGAGACATGGTGAGAAAGCTTTAAGGTGCATACAGATATATATAGTCTAATGATTGGTTATTCACGGTTATGGCCAATCCGAAATACTTGAGGGTTGAAAATTTGTGCAATGGCCCCATTATGACATTTTTGTATGATCTACTAACCTAGCACAGCTAAATCTCACCAAAATCCAGAAAGTAGCGATGGTCATAAAACAAGACTCATAATGGGCACGAAATCGCTGCCAGGACCAGCGACACCGCCGTAGCGTTGCTACCCGGGTCATGGGGCTGGGGGCCCGAAGGGCCCCTGGGTTCGAATCCCCCCCGAATTTGCGACTTTCTTGTTCACCCCCTCTTCCCTCACTCCTTCAGTTTCTCCGGGGAGATAGGCTAGGAAACGACGAGGGTTAGGGTTATTGAAGTTAATTTTCCCAAAATCCAATAAAGCTGCATCAAAAACCAAAGAGAAGAGCATCATCTACCAGTTAAACAAGGATCAAAAGACTTCTAAAACTGCGTGTTTTGAAAGTCCTACCAACTGTGAACATATTTGAAATGGGGCAATTCCCAACATATTCAGATGTGAATAATAATCTGCAAATGTTCTGTGACCACTGGTTATCTTTTTCACCAATAAACCACAAAAGATGTGCCTAGTTTCATTAAAAGCATTTTTAAAAATGTTGACCAAACAAATGATAAATCTTGAGCAACTAATCAAAATAGATTTTCTATATACAAACAAAGATTGTCAAGCTTTTTACCATGTATCTTGATTAGTATACATAGGTTATATGGTGGAATACTTTAGCCGATCATATTGCTGGGTTTGAAAATCCAGGGTAATGAAAGTCCCGCAGAGGAAATATATAAATGGGAATTACATAGATTACGATCGAATATTACATTTGTTTGATTGACATGGTTCTCAGACATCTCATTTCTTAATTCTCAACCTTGCGATGTGCATATATTGTTTTCTTCTAGAGCAAAATATTCTCTTGAGTGTATGCACCTCAGTAAATGAAGTATTTCAAACTTTACATAGCAATTTCTACTTAGTTCCACACTTTGTTGTGACAATTTGTCAAGAGAGGAGCTTGTGGGCATAATCCCACTCTACTCCTTGTATTAATCTTTAATGGTATGTTTCAAGAAGGTTAGTTACACTGAAAGTGCAGTTAGTAAATGAAAAATTTAAGCAGAAAGGCGAGAGTTTCTACTAGAAAACTATCGTTTTTCCTTTTAACTACACAACAATTTCTCATGGGGTACCTTGTGAAGTAGCTGTAAGTAGCCACGGATAACCCACCCACATGGGTACAAATCGCCGGACACAAAGTGGGGGTTAATCATTCCCCTAGGTTCCACACAGTAGCTGATACCACTAGTCACCGCCTGGAGTACATGTGACGGTACTCCCATGCAAATGCGCTTTGATTAGTTTAGAATTTTTACCCTAATTTAACATTTTGGTCACTTATGTTATGTTTTTTATACCCAAAAATTCATATATAGGGGTTTTTGGTGAAGCTCAACTCAAATATAGAGTTACTAAGGCTTGAAAAAGATCAGAAAAGTCATAAACAAAATGGGATGTTGGCGCCCTCTATGGTCCAAGTTGCTACCTACTAGGCAAGCCGGTAGGAGAGTACCTGTGAAGGTACTCTCAGGGAGTAGCTGCAGAGGTACTCCCCCACTATGTTTGGTTATATTAGGTACCTGTCAGTCACTAGCAGGCAACTGCAGAGTACACTACTGCTAAGTAAACATAACGCTATCCACCAGTGGCCTGTGTACTGCAAGTAATAGTGTAGGTATGAATCAATAATCCACAAAGGAGTACCCTTGGAGTTAGGAGCAAGAGTACATGGCGTAGCCTAAGCTGGGTGCACCGTGAGTAGGAATATTGCTGTGTATATAAGCTTCCTCGTCAAGGGTAGATTCTATCTGGTCAATTTAAATGTTATATTGTCCAGATAGATCTGGATCATTCTTCAATTTCACTGGCCAAAATAGATTATTCAAGCTGTACTACACTTCTATAATGTTAGTAAAAATTATCTTTAAAGGGGCATTTGTGATCTACAACCTCGTCCATAAGAAGAAATTCACCGCAATACAAACCAAAGTGCCTGTGTTTTTCTCATCAACATTAATGCACCTAAGAGTCAACTGAAATTTTGGAATAATCTTTCTGAGGATACTCGTGAAAGATAACAAATATGACTCTTCTGTGATAACTTTGTGAACTGTTTTAGTAACAAGGTTTGCCATTTGATTTCTGAAGATCCATCAAACATGTACTAAAATTATATGCCCTCGTCCCTCTGTTATGGTGGTCCTTTTTTTAATGAAATATTGCTTTTAATACCAACATCTATACGGATCTACTCTCTTGCCTTGACCTCAGATGAACTTTGGACCTGCAATGTGACCTTTTGATCTACACCAATATATGCAGATCTCATATGCATTAATGACCCAAATTGGTTGTAATTGGATTTCAAACTTTCAATTAACTTTAATGCAGACCGGGCAAGCATCTGAAAAAAGAATGGTGATGGTTGTGCAATGTACATTGTCAGGCATCACAAAAATCCTTGATGAACATCATGAATTGATGATGAAAGCCAATTCCTTGTAAGGAAACCATTGTTTTAACTGTGTAATTATGTTTTGTGGCTGTAGCACTATTTTTTAGTATTGGACCACCTTTGCAGTACCTAGATGTCGCCGTACTGCACAGCCGCCGCCCCGTGTTCTCACAAATGCAATTACCCTGCTTGATCTCATACAAATCTACCCCCCTTAGAAGCCATGGAATATCCTTAACAGAGCACCAGGACAGTTAACATAGTGCCATAGTGTGGGATGCGTGTAGCATTTCTAAGGAAATTGACACCCGAATCATGAAAAACATGATTGAGGCTCATTTAGTGCAAACAAGGCGAATCGTATTTACGCGTGCGGGTTACAAATATTGTCCCCGCCGAATTATCGCAATCACTAAGTGAAATTAAAACTGCACCAGTCCACCCTTAATTGTTGCCATCACTCACCGCACAACACTAAAAATTACTCAAGAAATCTTGAAATTCATCCATTGCAAAATCCCTGAACATTCACTAAATTTAGCTAACAATATGATAATTTACTCCATTTGGCAACCCACCATTTTTGAAAAAAATCATGTGACCACATTGTAAATTTGGGACCCCTACGGAGTCTGAGAAAGCGGCGAAAACATTGAATTAGCTTTTTCACCATTTTAAAGAAATGTCAAACAGCGCTGGAACCCAAACGACTGACCCGACAACCAGAATAAAATAAAGTGCCACAAAATCTAAACAGGTCGAGAACTCTCAGCCCGCTCTCTTCCAGAAGTTACATCATTATAAGCCTACAGAAACTCCAGAAACTTGTACACAAAGCCTACGGGAAAAAATTTATAAATTCAAAATTAGATACTTAATTAGCACTTATTTTACACCCAAAAATCTAATAGGTTGGAAATCATCAACCTGCTTCTTTCCACAAGTTACATCATCGTAGCCCTTAACAGAACTCCCAGATACACAATCAATGTTGCATTTCTGGCATATGACCTTTTTCCCTTGACCTTTTTTCACCTACCCCCTGACAGACCCGGGGAGGACCTGGGCGGGGTTAATTACATGGTGTTAGTAGGGGAATCCCCCTCCTACAATATACCCAAGTTTGGCACTAGCTTATCCGAAAAAAAAAGAATATCCCCCAATGTCCGGGTTACATTTTTATTCACGGACATAAAGGGACGGAGGCCCATTTTTGTAGTTCCCTCCCTGGATGAAATGTGCATGTTATACACGGAATCGGGGAAACGGGGAAGCCTGAAAGGACAACCCTCTACGTCGCCGCCCTTACTGGGGGGCATCCTGCACCAAAAACACACAGACACACAAGCCGCATATTGCCTTTTTACGAGCTTAACGGACGAAATAAGAATTTACAACCTACCTTTTTGCAATTTTAACAATTTTCACCGTTTATTATATGGATTTCAAGGAAGGATGATGTCAGGGACTGGCATAAAATGGAATTCCAGGGCAAGTGTCTTACTGTTGTGTATAAAAAATGAAGGTTACCTCGCCCCACTTTGCGTGGCTGAGAAATGAACGCTTATGGTTAGAATACGTGTTTAAAAATTGGTAATAAAAGCCGTGAGAAAACTCATTTTTCGTAAAACGTTCAAACATCCAGACAAAAAATAAGTGTAAACAAACAAATGTGATCTATTCAGTGACGTGAAATAAATTGAATAGTTCCTAAGATCGATCGTAGTTGCTGAAAAACATGACATCTTCCGATGCGGGATGTTGATGTTTTAGAAAGGACTTCCGTGCCCATGTGACCGATTTCAGGAGAATCTGAACAAATTAGTCTCGTTTGTGATGGTATGTGCTACGCTTGGACTATCAGTACACGAGAAAATGACCGGCGAGTTACAACGTGGTATTTAGCCGACTGAATGGTACGTGATTATTTGGTTTTTACTGTACATGGGTGATTGTACATGTACGTGACATGTGGACCTAAATTTAACCATGTTTTTAAAATGGAATTTTGTGACACAACAATGTATTGAAGCAAACAATGAAAAATAATAAAAATTCCACTTCATTAGAAAGCTTGGCAGATTCGGTGGGTTTTCCATTTGGGCCGATGCATCTGGTCAGGCTGAGGACATTCACATTCTTAATGTGTCATTTCATTGGGAGCGAGGGAATTTTTACACGCAGTCTTGTTCATTTTTGTAATTTTATCGCTATTTGTGCAGCCAAAAATTACATTTTTTCCTGAGCCGCCCATGATATTACAAATGATAACGTGAAAGTGTTGATTTTTGCCGTCAGAATGATCAAAAATTATCGCTTCTTTTGGTAACACGTACAACGTAAACGCGTTGTATAACGAGAAATGCAAAAAGATGCCCCCCCAGTCATGGCGCATGGTGAGTGACGCCGCCCACGGCGTAGGGGCGGGAATAGTCGCCGTCGGATTCGTGTTATATTGTAACCTTTTATAATATGGTTATGTCATTACATTTTGGCCATTTACAATCTGAAGGTGCTTGTTGAAAAAGACTACTATCGGGGGGTCTGCAGACGACTGTGTTGTTAAGTTGCTTAGTTAGGTTCCAATTTTGAATTATTTCCCCAAAGTTTTACAAATAATGTTGTAATGACCACACTTGTGATCAGCATGAAAAATTCATCATGAGTACAAAAAAAAGCCAGTCTTAGTCATTGTCTTTTTGTAAGACCACAAGTCATTGAAAGCCGTCTTAAAGTTGGAAAGGAGGAGATATTGTTAGGATACGATTTCTTCAAATTGCAAATAATCAATTGTAGCCCCACCTCCAAGAACGTTCCGAAGGTTTATTGGACAAAACAAGTACACAAGAACACCAGCAAACCTTGTTTGGAAACTTGCCTGACTATCGTTCGTAATTGTCCCCATAGAAACACCGTGCTTTGACTTTTGTCGTGCACGAAAGTACTAATCATCATTATTATTACATTAAAAGGACGGCGATTCGGGCTTATTCACTTCAGATGTATCTAATACATTGGAAAGCCATTCCAAATATGCAAACAAACCGGGTTCGGAAAAAAATTGGGGGAGCTTCTTTCTGGAAATCTCCTCATTGTCTCTTGAAAAAAACCCACTACCTAAGCACTGGAAGTCGATTCAGAAAGGGCAAAATTCCAAGTCCATCCAGCCAGCGGGGGGTAAATGCTGAAGTTGTCTCAGCAAATTTGCTCAAATAGACCTTTTTGAAATGTTTACCGAACATGACGACCCCCGATAAGCATCCCCCACTTATTCATCAAATTGAAAAGGTTGTATCAGAAGAAGTTCATTAGGGGACTCCAGAAATCTTGCTTTTGATGTTATGAAATAAATTCTCCAAATGTGGTCAACCACATAATTAACACACAGTGTCTATCAGCAATTTATCACAACATTTTCTACATCTATGATCTACTATCAAAACAGCAGGTTCAAAATGTGTATCAGATGTTTTAGATGATATGCTTCCATGCGAGTTAGAAAAAACATCTGAAAAATCTTGAACTGATCGGGGTAACTTCCCATAACAAGGCGAATGATTCTAGAAATTGCATGCCTGGAAAGTGGGAATTTGGGAAAATGACATTAATGGGAAATTTGCTATTTGGAGGGAATTTTTACCTTTAAATAAGAAAACATTAAGAATTGAGGGAAATTTTGAAATCTTGAAGGAAAATTTTGTAATCTTAGAGGGAAATTTGGATTGTATTTCTGGGACAGTTTGCTTTTTTTTTTCAAGCCCTGTTAGTAATCGGTGAGTGCAACAACCAGCAACATAGTACCACAGCAGATGCCAGTGTAGTCATAAAGGTATAATTTTGTTTTGAAAATTATTATAAAACAATAACTTTGAACTTTTGACTGTCGGTCATCTGCGGACAAGCAATGGTTGAGGGTTAATTATGTTAAGAGCTGTGTTTAATATGTAATTACACAACAGCCCACAGGGAAAACAAAACTTGACTTGTTTTTTCTTCACACTTTACAAATCAAAGCAAATGAAAGTTCCTAAAGCAATTACTAGCAAAAACAAGCTACATTTTTTCTTTTATGCATGCCGCTTTTTTAGCCAATAAATAAATCAACCACTTTTGCCTCAATCAGATCAGTGTTTACTTAATTCGAAACATTTCATTATATTACTACGAACATAACTACTATGTTAAAAAAATAATGAGTTATGATTTAAATTACACAATCACCCATTATGGAAGCTGTTCCATCCCTTGGCAGTATGGGGACAGTTGTCAAACCCTGGCAAGTAAAAAGCCAAAATCTCAAATCATGAAGAATTGAGGCGCTGTCTTGCAAATGTATACTATGCCTCTAAATTTTATGAAAGTCAATTACTGCTCATTACTGCGCATTCTTTGACCAATTACGCTTCACGAAACGAGGTGCGATGTTTCCCCTTGGCTCACACAGTCCACGCTCGCGTGTTTGTTCGATTCTGTCCAACAAATTATTTATTAATCAGACTGTAGCCAATTGTAAAATAGATAGATGGATTTAAAAAATAATAGTGAATTTTACCCTGTCCACCAAGCTCCTTTTGAGATGTCCAGAGTCTTGACAAACAGACCACAGCTTCGTAAATTTTTGCACTAGCAACTTCAATTGTTGCCTAGGTTACGTTGGCTTTGGCCTCCCTACCGATCAACGATAGTATTGCAAGAAGATTTAACAAAACAGGCTAGGTAAGTTGAGAAGATAGCCATATAAAACGCACTTACATCCCAATCCATCATTTATAATCAAGCACTACCTAAATTGCTGCTCCAATTGGTTAACTACAATGGCTTTGAAAAAAAGCTCAGTCAATTATATGCTTTTTAAAAGGGGAGGGACAATGTAATTTTGTTCGATTTGTTATCTCGCATGCTTAAGGTATACACTTAATGGCACTCGACGGTCTGTAAGTCTGTTGTCACTAGACGTCTGATGTCATTAAACGTCTATAAAGTTGGATTGTTTTTACCTCACTGGTATTCAATAGCTAGAAGGATGCCATTTTTTTTTAATAAGGCCCATTAAAATTAGTTAAAATGTCAATGAGAAAATACAGATATATTTGTGGGTTGTTAGAACAAAGATGGGTTGTACCCACCATTTCTTAAGTCAAAACAGTTTAAAAATGGTAAATGAACCAGTTGCAGAGGCACTTTAACCTTATTTAGTGATGCTCTAATTAAAACGCACCATTATCCATTGATTTACTGGCTTGATGTATAAATTACAAAGAACTTCAATACTAATGGATTGGAGTATCAAATAAGATCCAAAATGAACGGGAGCCATCAAGTATGGTAACGGAAAGAATACTGAAAGTAAAAGGGTATATAACAGGTAAATATGTCCAACATGTCATTCCTTTGGTATATTCTATTTGTCTGTGTAGAAAAACCTGTTTTTATACTGAACACCTTTTAAAAAATTTACCTAAAAAATAACCATATTTATTCTTCTATCCACCCCAACTAACATATGCTTATGTCTGAAAGCTTACTTTATGTTTACTAATGGCCCCTTCAGTATGGAAACTTGACCACCTAATACTTGTCATTGTTATTCAATGCTTCCTTCTAAGGTTGTGTGTGCCAATCATCTTTGGGGACCCCCCACCTCCCCCCCATCATTTACCCGGAACGTAGTATCACATTTCGATATCGGAATGAAGGCTGTATTTTTCTCATTGTTGTCCTGAAATTGGCCTCAAATTCAATTTCTTTCCCTTCAAGATATAAAACAACAAAAACTGCCATTTTAATGGTTAACCATCACATTAGCACATTATTGAATAAGGGTTTGCAATATGCATTAGTGCTTCTAACATACAAAACCACAAACTGGTTCCCATACAGTACTTGGTGGGCGATGGGCAAGTGCAATATCTCATATCAGTAGAGGAGAGAACTCAATAGACCATAAATCGGAACAAGCACTTTAACAGTGATGGTACCCTACATTTGCAGGACAAAAGTAAATGTCCAATATTGTGTCCCATTAATCTGTCTATCAATGACCTTGTTGAGAGCAGTGAGTTATGGCCGCAGGTGGTTAGGGAGTGGCTCGTCAGTCGAACAAACAACCACTTAGGCACAAACTCTCTATTTCCCTATATATAAGGAATGGCCATATGACGGCTATATTGAGCAAAGTAAATATTTAAATTTACAGGTGCACACGGGATTTGCCTCCTGACTCCAAAAGTTTAGTATGCCCCGGATTATGCCCATGTCTTGGCTTTAGATTCTCACAGTTATAAACCGAATTTGCAGTTCAAAATTTGAAGAGAAGAGTCCAAGGACCTGCCACCAGTGACGAGTTTTATTAGACTTACTATAGACTATTACGTCGGTGCACTCTGCTACCGATACGCAAAACTCCATGATTATTCGACACAGGCATTTTGCTTTTCACAAGAGCAGCATAGTTTAGTGTTAGTTGGTGATTAATTAAATACCAAATCTGAGTATTGAAATTGAACGGGATACTTGTGCAAATTACAAAGACCACTATAGTGATCCACCTAAATAGACAAAATATTGGGAATATTTGACGAGAAAAGCTCTCAAAAGCGAAAGGATAAGTCTTGTTGACAATTTTTTATGTTCTGATTTAGCAAAATCACTGATAGTGCCTTTTTAACCACATTGCAAAAATGGACCAGTTTTATGTATATACACATGTACAGAAATCAGTGATTTCTTGGTCTTGCTCTGACGCAAAATTACAGGGGCAAGACAAAAAATTAAAAAATTATCTTGATGACAACCAGGCCAATGCAAAACAGAGAGGACAAACAAAAATGTTCCGTCCCCTCAATCCTAAATCATCCCTGAAAGGACCCTGCCTGCTTTCCCTAACTACATCTCCCTCCTCGAATCTCTTTTGCCACAAATATGAGAAACTTGTGTACTACAGTGAAGGACCCACTGGGCAAAATCAACAGTAGCATTTTAACTGCGAATTATACATTCAAGTTTTCCAAGTGAATAAATGATGTGGAAAAAATGTTTTCTGCAAAATGCTTCTTTCTCAAACTAAGTAAGGCGGCAGGTTCACTCGCAATTCATATTCGAGAGGATGTTACCCTGAGCGCAGCTGAAGTATTACTGCCAATAGTTATGCTTGCTAACAATGCATGTCTAATACATGCCTATAGCGGGGGACTATCGCTCTAGGCCAGCAAGGAGTGTTGTCATACATTTAAATGCAGGTGAGAAACCTCAGAAAAAACAACATCCAATCATTGTACGTCGCTGCTTGTGTTTTCTATGAGAATGGGTTTGGTTGAAAAGCTGTATTCATTATTTCTGTGCTGCCCATGCCAATTCAATGTTACAAATAGGTATTATGAGAGATAAAACAAGTGATGTTCTAGTTCACTGAGCCAGAGGATGTTATTCATTGCACACCTACTTAACTGATATTAAAAACCATCACCTTAAAGTAAACTGAAATTATATCATACTGGGACAGACTAAGCATGAAAAGTAAGATAAGAGAAACAAATCTATTACTTTGTCTTATCTGAAGTATGAAGTGACGGACGCGGGTATACCCAGTGCCGTATTTCAGTTGTAGTGCGCTTGTGCTTTGCGGACGCGCGTGCCGAAAGTCGGTACAATGTATACGCCGCGTCGCAATTCATATTCGAGCGGGACGAGTATAGTCTTATGTGCTGTCATATTGCTCACTACTCTGGAAAGTTATGTTGCTTTCAGGCGGTGAAGGTCATTAATTCAGCAATTTGGTCAACAGCGACCACTTCTTGACAGCAAAACAATTTTGTTTATGCCGCATGCGCATTATCAATTAAGCTGCTTAAAGAGAGCGCGTGGCTCTTCAATCTGCTTTAAAAACTCCACGCGAGTACGATTTCACACGCTTTTCCGCAAGTCTATGGCGTAGGTAACCGCCCCTGTCATTGTTGCTTGTGATTGATTATGTAAACAATGGAACATAAGCATATATTCACGTTCCAATTATCTTTGACTTTTATGATTTGAGACTCACAAATTAGTGGAGAATGGTGAATTTGGACTATTAATATCATGTTCATCGGATTTAGATAAGTTTGCAGCAAACAAATCATGGTATCTGGTGATCATTCAATCTAATAGGAGTAGGATGTCAATAGTGCGTGCGTAAATTCCGCCAGAGTGAAAAATTGATTTCATTATAAAAGGAGCTCATTATTTAGAGGGGAGACAGTAAAAATATCAGCCTTAAAAGGTGATGATATATTAAGTTTCAAGTTTCATCTCGTTACAATGGTATATTTTTTTTATGTTAAAGTATAAAAAATATTAATTAAAGAATATAAAAAAAACACCTTTTGTTAAATGTGCACAACTGAAAGAGTTCGTGGACCGCGCCGTCAAAGCGCAAAATAGCGGAAGAAAATGGAGCACATTTTTCAAACTGCGATTGAAAATCACCATCCGTCAAAGTAAAAAATTAAACCCATTAGAAAGTGTAAGGTCCCGTTTTTGATATGTTGCAACAATTACCCGATGTGCTTCCATTTTAATTTTACTTCGAGTAGAACTTGAGATTTTGATATGGCGCTACACGGAGCAAAATGTGAAATTGCGGTGCGGATATTTTTGAGAATTGTATATATATTTCAAATCTTGAATATTTTGGGAACAAAAGTTTTCACATACCCATCCCTAAAGGCATCTTACCGCCGAAATTTGGATGGACTTCTTAATTGAGCAAAAAGTTCAGAGCCAGACGCTATGGCCTAGAAAGCCACCCAACACTCTGTGTGTGCCAAGGGAACGGCAAGAAACCCCCCCAAAAATGAAAGTGGTGACAACGAGTTCCATCCACGCTGCACTTTGTGAACGCTTTTCGGATGGACAGAGAGAAATAAATTAACCTGATCATTGAGTAGGATTACCAGTTTAATATTTATTTATTGATGAATTGTAAACTGTCATTAAAACGTCCTCAATGAAATGCTAAGAAATGCCAAATTTAGACAACGGAGAGTAAGTGGAGTTGTAATGTGTGAACTGGCCGCGTACAGATGTTTCCTCAACAAATTTTCTGGTTTGAGCATGCACAGTCGCTGTAAATTTATTGAACTCACTCCCTCAATCAATAATACTTTGTGATTATTATGACCAGTAAATAATTAAATAGCCGTAGATGTTGCTGAATTTGGTTCTTGTTCATGATCATATCAGAAAACATTATCTATTTTCAAATTAATGCAAAATAATGTTTATTAAATAAATTAGCCACCCCCACCGTATTGAATAGTCTATATGACCAGGTCTATATTTGCAGGTCACAAAATATAGTTTCTTTGCTTTTGACCTTTTTGGGCATGAGGGGGGAGGCAGTGAGTGTGAGGTGGGGGGTGTCAGGGGGGGTGGGGGGGCGGGCAAGGGCTGGGTGGTGCGGCGGGTTATTTTCGTTTGGCATCTTTCTTGTTTTCATGTCGGTATTTTGTTCATTGTATTGGTGTCCCTTTTGTTTTTTTGTCTTGTTTTTCATCTTTTCTTCCAATGTTTATTTGTGTTGCTTCTTTCCTCTTTCTTTCTTTTCTTCATTCTTCGTCCTTTCTTCTCTATATAATCTTTTGATTTGGATGACTTTTCTCTGTTACGTCCAAGATGTAATTGCAATAAAATGACAAAGGAAATTCACTATGTTAGAATTACATTATTTACATGTATTATGAGGCCTTTCCTACAGGCCGTGTACTTAATTAATATGCATCCATTGCTATTTAAAAGGTACTCATCAGTTGGTTACCACCTGAAATGTTAGATTTAGATAGTGTTTGATAAAACTGCCTAAATAAAAGAAATAGTCACTATTTTAGCCTCTATAACCTTGCGAAATATTTAATGAGGCAGTCCTTACAGGCCGTTTACCTAAGTAATTAAATATGCATCTCATGTGCATATTGCTAAATTCATTCAGTTGGTTACCCCCTGAAATGGAGATCATAGATAGGGTTTTCATTAAAATTGCCTTAATTGTTTAATTAAATAGTCAAACTTTAGCTCTATCCATTAAAAGCTATTTAAGAGGCATTTCCCTTCAGCGTGATTTAAGGTCATTAATAGGCATCGAATTTGCCATATTTATAAACTTGATCAGTTTGTTACAATTGAATTGGTAGATTATATAGGCTTTATAATGCATTGAATACAAGAAACAGTCATCTTTTCGCCTTATCCATTAGCATATTTATTAGGCATTTTCCCTAGAACAATACTTAATGGAAATAAATATCTCATTTGCCTATTTAACTTGCATTTAAGTGGGAAAACACCTGAACTGGTAGCCGTACATATTTTTGCCACAAAGTAAACTTTTTAAGTGAAAATGATCAGTACTTTATCTGTATGTCATTTACGAATATTAATGAGTGAGATTAGTCATTTTTAACTGAAACAATAGCACGGTCCATTGGGTGAATTTGCACAAAAGACCATATTTGTCGTACAAAATTTTCAAAACTTTGTTTTAATGGGACTTTTTGTAGTTTAAATGTTTGTCTAGAACAAGTTAAGGGGAACATGTGAAAATATCCAATTTCAGGCTGTATTAGCTATTTAGACAACCTCAAATATGCAAAGTTGTCATTTTTCAAAATTTGCCTATTTGCGCAGAAAATAGCCAAAATTAGAATTTCTAAAATACTTAGATTCGGAACCGCGGCCAATTTTGATGATTCCTGGTGTCATTTTAATCAGGATGCCAGAGATTAATTCATTTCTGCATATATTAGGAAGTTACCTGGAACTTCAAATTTCATGACAGACTAGTAATCAAGTATGGGAGATGATGTGTGTTGTAGTTATGTTGAATGTCAGAGTCCACTGGGTTTCAATTGAGTCAGAGTCCAGCAGCTCTGAGTCTGCGGTGAATCCGAGTCCATGGCATGGGCCCTGAGGTTAGAGTCCATCGACCGAGTCCGGTCCACAGAGCAGAGTCAGAGGTCTGGGTGACCGGACTCGCACTTGAGTCCGGACAAGTCCTGCTGTTCTGAACTCCACATCGTAGTGAGTCACGCCCCGCGTCACATCTGCACACCGATTCGTCAAAACGGTAATACAGGCTTCGAAGAAACATGAGCGGAAGTTCCAGACAACCAGATTCATGTTGGACGGTCTGCACGATGCACATTTCAGCATTACAGCATGATTGTTGCGACAAATCAAATCTATCGCCTAAGTGCGTGCACGTCAGTGCGAAATGGAATCGCGCGTTATTAGGCGTGACACTGTTGTGCATTAGAAACCGCGATAGAAGCATGTTCCTATCAGCACTCCCATATATTTCGATCTCAAGTTTGAGGGTGAGTCACTGTGCGCGTTAGGTTTTGCACCTAGCAACGCACGCGCTGTCCTTTCCATTGCAACACGAACGTGAATAAAGGCAGCACAAGCGAAATGCTAAAGCTAATGCAGAGTCACGTCATACATATACGCACCCCTCAATACTCAAGACCGAACAGAGTATACGCTGGGGGCCTGTGCAGGGTGCAGTAACACGATACTATGTATGTAATGCACTATGCAGCCACTGGCCACATGATCCGCTCGTGTAGATAGCCCTAGTAAGTGATGTGTGAGCAATAGGACATTTTTGACAGAAAACACATGTATCATGCGGTATATGCTAACTACTTTGAACTAGTAAGTAGCCTTTGTTTACAATAACGACAAAACACAATACGTGATCATCAAAATAATAGTGCAATGCCAAGCCCTAGCCAGCCATTGACTTCACATACAAAATCGCCAACTACGGTCCTTCTCCTTTTCCTACCTTTCTTTCCCTCTCTTTCTTACCACCTTTCCACTCCACCTTCCACCTCTCAAACTCCTTCGGGCAATGGGTGACGAGCTTAATATACTAGTCCATCTCTGTAACAAAACATCCATACAGCTACTTTACTCTTCCATGCAAACAACGACTTGTGGTCTGCTGACGGAAGAGATGAAGATGGCAAATTTAACTAAAATCCCTAAAATATTCAAATTTCAAAATTGTTTCTCAAAATTTAATACAACATCTTTGTTTGAGAAAAGTTGCTCCAAAATAGCGTTTTTTAGCTATATGCCAAAAGGTATAGAGGTCTGTTTGCGTAGATTAAAGTAATTGATATGGCCAAGTGAGTCGATTTTAGCGGATATGTCGCCATTGGTCTAAAGTATATTTGCAACCTCTAATCCCAATTCAGTAACGAAACCTTAATGACCTTGCCGCTGGTTGCTTTCTGACAGAAAGGTGCTAAACATGCGGGGGAGACACGTCCTGCTTGATTTGGGCATTGGGATTCCAAACGGTAAAGTCTTGTTGATTTCTGAAAGAAAGGGGGGTTGGAGGTGTGTGTGGGGTGTGCACAGCGGGGGAAGGACACGACCTGCTGATTTGGCATTTGGGAGTTTCCAAACGGTAATTTCTGGAAGTTTATGTGCCATTTTCTTAGCCAGCGCACGTCCCAGTGACCTTACAAAATCACCTCTTAAACCTTCAATCAGGAGAAACAATCCATTCGATCCTCTTCACCTGGTCGGCGTCCATGCGATGTTATAAAATATCTGGCAATTTTATTTAAATTATGCAATAAGAAGAAATGTATTTTGTACAGATATGTAACAGAGCAAATACAAGTTGGTAGGCCTCTTATGGCCTTTAATCGAATGAGGTGCAGATATGTGTATGCATTGATGCATCTAGTTAACAAAGGTTAATGAGTAGATAAACAAATACAATCCATCTAGAGGAGATTAAAGAATCACTAAAATACACAGTATTGATGAAAATACGCATGTGATTTTGGTAAGAAATTCAAAATTTTATGTGTCATTGGTTTGAACGCATAAACGCCAACCATTTTGATCAAAATTCTGATTTTTGATATGTATGAAGCAAATTTCTTATTACAAAACAATTGCGCTGAAGAATACCAGTAATTTCTGATTTTCTTTTAATACAGATGTGGACAAGGTAATAGGGATCATGGGAACACCCAATGACAACCACATCAAACACCTAATCGGTTTGTTCGTTTGTGTCTGTTTGACTGTAATCTATTTGATCCTTTTGACTGAATTGCCTATATTGAAAGAGGCTTGGCCTCCATCAACTATACTAGAATTATGAAATTTATCAGTACTAATTGCACAATTTGGTTCCATAGAAACCAAAACAGCCTATAGCAAATGCCACTATTGGCTGTTTCTAATAGTGAAGACGTTACAACACAGAAAAAAAAATCTTAGGCAAAGTTTATTTTCTTACCCCACGTATTACAAGAAGGTCAGTCGGTTTCTACTAAACTGGATTAAACAGATTGACCCATGATGAATGGCAAAACTCTATAGTGAAACCATGTTTCGGATCACTATAGTTGATAAAAACTCTGTATTGACTAAACAAGACTATACACAGATGATTTTCGCCGCCTGGTTGCTTTCTGGAAAGAAAGGTTGCTAACAGGCGGGGGCAGGACAGACCTGGATTTGGGCATTTGGATTTCCAAAGACGGTGACAGTCTCTTTTTGCTTTCAAGAAAGAAAGGTTGCTAACAGGCGGGGGCAGGACACGACAACCTTCTTGCTTTGGGCAGTTGGGATTTCCAAAAAAACGGTCTTTATGGAATCTTATGTGCATGTTCTATAGCACAGCGCATGTCCCAGTAGACATTAACAAAATCACCCTTAAACCTTCATCAGAAACAATCCATTCGATCCTCTTCACCTGGTCGGCGTCCAATGAGAATGTTATTAAAATATCTGGCAATTTTTATTAAATTATGCAATAAGAAGAAATGTATTTTGTACATGATATTTAACAAGAGCAAATACAAGTTTGGTAGGCCATCTTATGAGCCTTTAATAGAATTGATGTGGCAGCTATGTTGTATGACATTGACGCTATCTAGTTAACAAAGGTTAATGGTAGATAAACAAATACAATCCATCTAGAGGAGTATTAAAGAATCACTAAAATACACAGTATTGATTGAAAATACGAATGTGATTTTGGTAAGAAATCCCAAATTTTAATGTCGTCATTGGTTTACCGCATAAAAGCAACATTTTGATCAAAAATTCTGATTTTTTGATATGTTATGAAGCAACATTTTCTTATTCCAAAACAATTGGCGCTGAAGAATTAACAGTAATTTCTGATTTTCTTTTTAAATAACAGATGTGGACAAGGTCATAGGTGGATCATGGGAACACCCATGACCAACCCACATCAAAGCACCTAAATCGGTTTGTTCGTTTGTGTCTGTTTGACTGTAATCTATTTTGATTCCTTTTGATGAATTGCTATATTGAAAGAGGCTTGGCCTCCATCAACTATACTAGAATTATGAAATTTATCAGTACTAATTGCACAAATTTGGTTTCCATAGAAACTAAAACAGCCTCTAGCAAATGCCACTATTGGCTGTTTCTAATAGTGAAAGATCAGTTTACAACACAGAAAAAAAAAACTTAGGGCAAGTTTGATTTTTCTTACCCCACTGTATTACAAAGCAGGTCAGTCGGTTTCTACTAAACTGGATTAAACAGATTGACCCATGACTGACATGGAAAGCCTCTCTAGTAGAAACATGTTTCTGGATCACTCTAGTTGATAAAACTTGTATTGACTAAACAGAATTATACATCAGTGCTTTTCGATACAAATCTTGCTTTTTAGATGGAGGTCATTTTCTAAGGACATGCATGCAGCAATCTTACTCCCACGCCAACTGTCTTGTGTAATCTTTTTTCCAGTCAACAACAGGGATTTAATTGTATTAATGGAATTATGATATTTGCCATAACAGCAATATGACAAGATTGGTTACCATGGCGAGTAGTTCTTGGTACATTTGAATTTGCTTTTCTCCAATCACTAAACAGTAGGAATATGTAACTTTCAGAAGTTGCTATATTATACACACTGTACTATATTTGACCTCTGCTTATGTAATATGCTTGATAGTGGAATTACTTTCCATGGTGTGTGTTTATACAGCTCACAATAAATTTGAAGTCACTTCTCTGTACTTGAAAGAATTTATGCTTATGCGTGAGGTTAGTACGCACACATGTATAAGGCCACAATACTGAGCAACCAAAGAAGGACATGATGGTCCTAATTTAAAACAAATTTGTCTCCTTAATTTGTTAAAAATGTTCCGTATGACCCTTCCATTACATCAGATATTACTGGAAAAATCCCATTTTTCAGCTATCAAGGTTTCTCCAAATCCGTGCTCTAAACTTGCAATTCTATGGAATTTCTCAGTTTTCCTTTGGTCCTAAAGGTATGATTACATCATTTGCTCACTCTGAAATGCATTATAGTCAACAACCTTGGAATGCTAGGCAGAGCAACATCATAATGCATATGAGGTTAGAACATATTGCATGAAAATATTTTTGTTACTTGATTGATGGATTCTACCTCTCATGCTATAAGATATTCTGTGTATTTCACTCCAAATGTCAAATTGTATACCTACTGATCAAGAATGTCAGTAACCAAGTTTGGACTAAATCTACTCAAATATCCGAAAGAAAGAGGACATTAAAGTGTTGCCACACCGCATGTAGTAAGAAGAAGAAAAAAAAAACATGTGAACACAGAAATATCTGTGAAAGATAAGGTACGACAGGAAAATCTTACAACTGATACTACAAAAGTTTTTTTAACTATAATTCTAAGTAAATATTACACTGAACACCATGGCAGAAATTGGCCTACGTATAAATGCATAGTGGCTACACAAAAGTCACAGCAATTAATCCCTCTAGCAAATTGGTAAGCTGATAATGTACTCTGGGAGGTCATCTCCATGTCACACACTGCAATGTGTACAAATCCTAGTTACGATATTCAGTTCATTTTTCAGTTGAGAAAATCTTGCAAATTGCAGAATACTGACAGCTTAAAATCGATCTGATCTCCATCATCTTGCACAGAAATTATTGAGTAAAGTTTTCTTGGGACAGTGCCTGTTTCACTATACTTTTTGTTTTTTGCCTCCAAAAATTAGCAAGTTCATTTACTTCCTGCGGTCTACTTTTTTTGGTTTACTTTTACGAGTTTCTTCTTTTTTTTGTGAGAATTTTTGTTTTAAATAAATATGCTTCAAAGGAAGCAGCACAAGGGCAACCCCTTATTTCTCCTTCCCCATTATTCTCAGTTCAAAGAGTTCCATTTACTATACCCAACACTGAAAAAACAGCAGGTAATTTGGGATAAATTCCGAGACAATTTTTGAATATTTGGCGGGAACTTTTTGTCCTTTAAAGGGGGAGGCCCGATTTAAGGATCTGAAAGTTGTCATCTCGATAGATTGGGCCTCTACACCCCCCAAACCCCCCATGTAACGTGTCGCGCGGGATATTTCAATCACGTTTTCATGTGATAGGCAAAACGTTGTTTCGTAAGCCCCATAGAGTACTGTTTAAAATTAATTTTGGTCGACAACCAAATTGGGGTACTTTTCGCTCATTCCTTCCAAACCAAGCATCCCTTTGGCCCTATTAAATTTTAAGGGTAAATGAGAAAAATAGGTAGCTTCTCTCTGATTACAAAATGTGGGACGCACTTCCGGGTAAAATCTGGGCTTCGGGGGACGAGGCCATTAGCGACGGGATCGGCCATGACCTTTAAATAAAGAAATACATTCACATAGAGATCACTTGGAGTCAATATTTGATTTTTCAATAAAATACTGCTTTTTCAACATACAAGTTTTGATGTCACTGAATGTCAAGTGTCAGGACATATGGAATCTTCCCTGACCTCTATACATGGATAGTTGGCTGGCGCACAGTTGAATAGTTGCTTATTGAAACCACAGGAAGTTGCATTTTGCCCTGTGCAATCTGGCTTCACTTTATTGTCGAAGTTAAAGGAATTTTGTATAACAATAGGACATCTGTGTGGAATATGTGCACCAGCAGGTGTATGCATTGTTTCCTGCCATATTGCAAAGGGCAAAAAGGAACTTCCTGTTGTTTCAATCAGAGACTCCGACTCGATATCCATGTGTAGAGGTCAGTGGGAATCTTCCTAAATTTAAGGTCAAAGGTCATTCAGGGGTCAAATTAGGATACTCACTTAACCTCCAAAATGTTCCTTTGCACACAGTTTAGATGTGCTATTGAATGCACTTGGTTATAATGATTATCAAGTGCAGAGGAATTTAGGAACGATACAGAAATGTGACCGTGCTAAACCTCCAAAATGCTTCTCCACAGCTGTGACAAGCTGTCAATGGTATTAGGTTACAGTGATTGTCAAGTGATAGTAGAAGGGTCTTCATTATTTGGTGTCAAATGTCATTCAGTAGGTCAAAAAGTCATTTACAGGTCAAATGGAATCCACTCACTTCCATAATGTTTCACTCAATTACTCCCTAAACCTCAAAAAGTGCTATCTATGGCATTCGATTATAAGATTGTCAAGTGCTGGGGCATCAATCTTCACAGATTTGAGGACAAAGGTAATCCAGGGTCAAAATAGGGTTACTCTAGCTAAACCTCCAAAATGCTTGTCACACAATGTTGATTTGCAATTGATAGCATTTGGTATTTTCAAGTGCTGCAAAGGGTCTTCATTTAGGAGTCGGGTAATTCAGGGGTCATTTTGGTTAATGGTTTCAAACCTTAAAATCACTACTTCTACAGATATGCTTGCAATATCATCTTAATTCATACTATCTATGCCAGTCTTTACAGAACTGGGGTGAACGATCACTTGAGATCCTGGGTGCAAAAACTGACAAATTCTAATAGCTAAGATACCCCATCTCTGATCAAATATAGATTCAGTTTACTTTTTGAAGAGAAAAGCTCAAATTAGGTAGCAAATATTTTTTCTTGGTTCTAACTGTACCTAATATAATGAAAACCTTGACGAGTACTTTTTTGATTTAATCATGCACAGTGGTTCATCAGGAATACAACAAGATGCACTCACATATGCACATGTCAGTGTATTTTTATCTTGTGGGGGAGGCTTTAGCCGCCTGGGCATGATAAATATACGAGGGTGCAGAGTTTTTAATTCCCGATGAACCACTGTGCATCATCAACAACAACACGGTAGACAGCATTTTTACATGCAGCACAGCAATTAAAAGCCAAAAAAGCACTTCTTTCTTTCATATAAAATACATTATTATGTTTAAAAATATCCTTGCCATTTAGCAAAAAGTATGCAAAACAATAATTTAAACTGAATACGTCACACAGCCCAAAATGTGATGAACACTATGCGTCTTAATATGCGTCATGTGCATCACGCATCAGGAATTAGTGGGCAGCGCCTACGGACACAGCAACTGTGGGTTATCACTGATCAACAACGTACGTTCATTTTGTAAAGGAATAGGAGTTGGTGATAAACATTACAACATTTTGAGCCTAGCAAAAGTGAACTCTTCCTTTAAAACTATAAAAAATTAACACCACAAAATCTGCTACTGCTGCAGCACTGTACATGGATAATGACACCTTCAAGTTTGATCAGGTAATTATTTTCACAAGAAATAACAAATTGCTAGAATTCCAATCCATCCACCTGCACCCAGCCTTCACTACCTTCACATTTCATAACGTGCGAATGCGTCCACCTACTCATTTGCGCTCCGACAGCAAGAGCAAATTGTACCCAATTTGTTTTTTATCGTTTATTTCGTTATGTGGAGGCTCCATTGAGTTGCAAACTCTTGTTTGCTACTGAGGTAAAGTGGATACTGAGCCATCATATCTACCATATTTTAGTTATTTTGCAAATTAGCAGGAATATTTTTGTCTTAATTCATATAATGTCTGTGAGATGACCTGGTAATTTGTGCTGTTGACTTCTACTTGCTGCATTCTTTGAAACCCCATCTACTCCGCGAGCTGTAGAACTGTCTTCTTTTTCTTATTTGGCATATCGAAAAAGAAGACTGACACAGGGTGCACCCGGGGGTTACACATATATTGATTATCACTAGACATGGTTCATATTTTCCTGAAAAATGGCCCAAAATCTATTCTTAAAAAGTTGAAATTTTCTTATTCTGAGCCCAAAAAATGTTGAAAAATGGGTCTATATTGAAGCAAATCCTTAAAAATGGGTACCTTTTTCACACCAAAATGACCCTTAGAAATGGCATAAGGGTGTCGACTGCTCAGCTCCCCTACCAACCAAATCCACATATCCCCCCCCCCCCCCCCCCGAATCACACCTGAGCCATCTCATCAAGTATCCTATGCCTTCAAAGAACACACATAATAACCTAGATAAAGCAACCAGTGTTACAGCTTTATTCTCTCATGATGCATATTATCCATAATACCGTTTCTGAATTTGTCTACTGTGCTAACCTTACAGATGGACACTATCGTCTTCATCATTATTGGCAAATTTTTGGCATTAAAGAGACACAAGATTCCAAAGAAGCAACCCCCAATTTTTTTTTTAACCTGGGTTTTTAGCATATTTGGAATGCTTTCCAATTTTTATTAGAGATCACACCTGAGTGAATAAGCCAAACGCTGTCTTTATGTAAAATATGAGGATTTAGTACTTTCTTTCGTCATGCACGACAGAAGTCAAAGCAACTGGGTTCTATGGGGAGCAATACGATTGTCAGGCAGTTCAACACAAGGTTTGGCTGTGTTTCCTTTGTACTTGTTTTGTTCAATAAACCTTTCGGACGTTCTTGGGAGGTGGTCTACAATCTATCCTGTGCATTGGAGAAAATTTGTATCCTAACAACTCTCCTCCTGTCACTTTAAAACTAAGCAAATGCACTTACTCTTCTACCATTTATGTCGTTTATTATCATATGCTTGTTCCAAATAGGTCAACCCCTGATTTTTGATTAAATTTATTTGTATTGTGGTAAAGAATAAAAGTGCCTTTAAATAAATGCTTTGCATATCTCCACACCAGCAAGAATATAATAAGATATGCTAAGAAGATAAACAATTGACCACTTGCTCCGAGGTAGGAGTAGTGATCCACCACAAGCACCTAAATTATCCCTAGAAGAGTCTTGCTAACCGGAATTCTAGCCTTGTAGCTTTGTTCTTGCTATCCTTTGAAAAAAACGACCATTTCTTCACTACAACCAAAATTGGGGCATGAAA